>LPNX010350738.1:948081-989633 GCA_001517045.1 Pseudotsuga menziesii
GCAACTTTTAACCAAAAATCCGCATACACAGAGAAGGCAGTGGTAAAAAGTAGGTCAAGGACAAACCAATAAAGGGGAGTGTCAATGGACAAACATACTATAAAATGCAACCCAGAAACAAGGAGAAACAAAGGGCAAGTCAATAATATCAAAACAGACCCAGGCAGTGCCAAAGGAGACTCAGCAACTAACAGCATTCACCCAGTAACCCACTATCTTCCACAACAAGGTAAAAACCAGGGTATACGCGACTGTTCACAGTAAACCCGTGTGTATACGCGGAAATCCCAGAGAAAAACGCCTGTATACGCGACTGTAAGCAATAAAACTGCGTACATGAAGAAAAAGGTGCATAAAACAAGGCAAACAGGCAGACTGAGACAGACTTTACTCCAATCAGACTCTACCAGGTATACATGCCCCCAGTCCCGACACCGAAGCAAGAGAGAAAGATCAATTCAAACACATTGAATGCCAAGAAACCAACCCCCAAAGGATGATAACTAGGAACTCCCCAGTGGAGTCGCCAATTCTGTTACGGAGAGAAATTCCTATGGCTTGGGGTACCACAACAGACAGCTAGACTCCAGAACACCATCTTTCCCAATATGCAATAGAAATAATCCATTGAGCTTGAATTGATACAATCCTGCTTCAACAACAAGTGAACAATTGAAGCATACTATAACATGGTGTTAGCACTATTCTAGCATATATAACATCAATAATGTAAAAGCATTTGATACATTCCAATGGATACAATATTCAATCAAATGCACATCATTGGACAGGAAAAGATGTTTCTTATTAACAAGAATCAGAGATTACAAGTGACAACCTCTAACAGCACGTCTGCGAACCGGAGAAACTGAATCCCCCACTTGGGCCTCCACCACCTCAATCCTCCATCACTTCGATAGCAAGCTTACTGACAATGGGCAAGCTTGGGAAGAACACAACAGTGCTCCAAGGGACAAAGGGATGCTGACTCAAGCATAAAGTTCTGGCAACAATGGACTATATTTTCGATGCTCTCAACTTTCTCTTATGTTTCTCCCCCCTCTTCAATGTACCAATGGTTCCTTATATAGCTTCACAAGGGATAATGAAGGGTCGAATCCGAGCGATCTCAAGGTATATGGAAGGCCGAGAGTCATATGAGTCGGATCCAAGTCAAGGAACGCTCCAAAAGGATTTGGACTATGCACACATCCCGATGTACGCGACTATAGGGGTCAAACCCGCGTATGTATGTGGTTATCGGGGAAAAAGCCGCGTATATCATAGTTTATATAGTTTTGGGGATGATCAATGATACATCAAAGGATAAAATGTGGTCCAAAGGGGCTAATGAGTCTGCAGCGGGACAGGGGAAGGCCATACAAAGTGTGATTCACCTAGTGGGGTGAAAATCGCTATAACAGACCCCCATACGACGGGTTGCCAACAACATCACGGATGGAGATGCTATAAGCTACAACATCATGGATTATTTGACCCAAACACATAAGGACATGTTTTCTTTTGAGGCACTCAAAACATTCCCAATGCAGTGGAAATACTTACTAGCCACCCTTGGTGCTGTAGACCCCTCTAACTCCTAGTTGATCACATTCGACACAGAGAATGGCGAACCACAGATGCCATCAACCATTGCCTTCGAAATCTCGGTATCCATTCGGAATCTGGTCATGCACCGATGTATAATGGACTAGGGGGAATCCACATGTGTTATGTCTACCTTAGTCTAGCAGAATATTGGATCCCTAATTTTGCAACCATCCTCTACTACTCAGCGGGCTTCTGTAACAAACCTTCTACTACATAGAGGTTGTCAATGCTCAATTGGACTATAACCTTCTCCTTGAAAGAAGTTATATGTACGCCATGAGAGTCGTAGCATCAACTATTTTTCGTCTCATGATGTTCCCTCATGAAGGGAAAGTCATGATGGTTGACCAACTGACTTATCACGATTCACAAAGGATAATGACACCTGCTAACGTTATCCATATGATCAACACCATTAATCTACAAGGGCTAACCACACCCGCCAATGTTATCCCCACGATCAACACCATGGTTGACAACATACCAGCCTTCCCATTATTGAATCTAGGCCACAGGTTGTTTACTGATACCACCATGATGGCTTCTTTCCCCTTAGTGTCACCATCGCTAACACCAAATGAGACTGCAGCCAAACATCAACTGCAATCACAGCCCCAACTGCAACCACAACACCATCTATATCCGCAACACCATCAGCAGTCGCAACATCATTAGTAGCTGCAGCATCATCCATAGCTGTAGCATTATGGATAGCCACCACCACAACCTCATCCCCACATGCAACCATCAGGGATTTATCTGGGCTCCTCCCCAATCCACAGAATTCCTTTCTTCTTTATCTCACATGGTGTCATGAGTAAGCCACTAATGGCTACCTTCAACTTACCCAATTTCACATTGGGGATTCTCGTGTGGTACCTTGATCAACCTGCCCAACCACCAATGCCCAGGTAGTCTTAACCCCTGTGCAACCCACTGTGGCCAAATATCATCCTCCACCCGACTCGCAAAAACCAACCATTGCACCTGCACCTGTACCGGCCCACCCAAAAAGGGCCAGGGGAAAAAATGCAAAAACTACAGCTGAACCTCGACAGATCCTGCCTTGTGCCATATGCAAACGACAGGGCGAGCCAACTCAAAAATTCCCTAAAATTCCCATAATCTACATGCAGTTGGATTCCATGGATACAACAGAAAACCTCCCTGTGGTTTAACTCCCAAGCGTGCCAATAGTGAGAAACAAGTCATTGAGAATAAACCATGATTGCACACTCTACGGATTGTATGGACACTATTCTCATAATTTCCAAGACTTGCCCAAGTTTTGAATGGATGTAACCAACCTTTGACAACATTCCATTGAATCTAAGATCACTCTAATCGAAGAAATCCATCCCCCACCTCTTTTTCAGACACCATGTCAATTTACATGATGTCCAGTTCTATAGACCATCTTATCTCCACCATCACGAATGGTCCATCAGACCTGTCTCTTCATTTCTTCTGCAATGATGAGGAGTTACTTTTATCCTTAACCACCTTAGAATACCCATGGGATGACATGCACCATTGCTTATTTTTCCTCCCCAAATATCTTGCATCGTAGTCTGACCAGTTTTCCACGGAAACCAAAGATTTCTTTCATGGGAAAGTTGAATGGTTCAAAAATCCCATTTCGACACCAGACACCTTCAAATAAGGGAACATTGCAAACATTTTTCCAACCATCAAAATCAACATCTCAACTAATCCTGAGGTTGTGGAAGAAATCATGTTGGGGGAATCCTTCTCTCCAGAAGAAGTTGCTTCCTACAAAGCCCTCTTCCAAGAATTTCGTGACATCTTTAACTAGTCCTACACTGAAATGCATGGGTTGGATCCATCCATTGTGGAGCACCACATTGACATATGGCCCGATGTGGCCCCCGTGCGCCAAAAGAAATGTCCCATCCATCTCTCCAAAGTTGTTGCAGTTAAAGCTGAAATTGAAAAGTTGCACACAAATGGCTTCATTTACCCCATTGCATACACCACTTGGGTTTCTAATCATGTTCCTGTGAATAAAAAATAGGGTACCATCCACATTTCCATATACTTTCACTATCTAAATGGGGTGTGTCCCAAATACAACTTCCCAACACCCTTCATTGATCATATTATTGATGCATGCACTCGACATGAGGTCTTTTCCTTCATGGATGGATTTTTTGGATATAACAAAATCCATTTCTGGAACAAAGATCGTTACATGACTGCATTCACAACCTTGTGGGCTGCATTTTCCTATCAAGTAATGCCCTTTGGTCTAAATAATGTTGGAGCCACCTTCCAGCATTCCATGACATATTGTTTCCATGATTTAATCCATATCATATTGGTCTACCTAGACGATCTTACCGTTCGATCACCAAAATTACCACAACATATAGACGACTTGAAACAAGTCTTTTTACAATGTCGCAAGTACAAAATTTTCCTGAATCCCCTAAAGTTAGTTTTTTGTGTCCTAGTAGGCTGTCTACTCAGGTTCATCGTATCTCACAAAGGGATAATGGTAGACCTCCTTAAAGTTCAGGCTATCCTTGATATCCCTTCACCAAAAACTCAGCACCAACTACAGAGCCTCCAAGGAAAGGCCAACTTCCTTCGCCACTTTGTACCAGATTATGCAACAAAATCCCACAGATTCATTCACCTGCTCTGCACAAAAATCCCCTTTTTTTGGGATCAGCAAGCACAGGAATCTTTTCATGGACTCAAGCAAGCCCTGGCTTATGCACCATTACTCTTAGCACCAGACTTCAGGTGAGAATTCATTCTCTATGTGTCGGCCTTGGAAAACGCCATTGTTAGAGTCTTGGTCCAAGAAGATGATGCTCGCCATGAGCACGTGATTTATTACACCAGTTAGAGGCTGACAGGTCCCCCACTACGATATTCACCCGAGGACAAATTGGCCCTTTCCATCGTCTTCTCAGCTCAAAAGTTGTGCCACTACATCATTGCAAACCATACTCATGTAGTGGTTGATTCAAACCCAATGCGGTACCTCTTAAGCCATCACCTTCTACAAGGTCATGCGGCCAAGTGGGTAGTCATCCTCTAAGATTTTGAATGAGAATTTGTTTCCCCAAAAAAAACAAAGGCACTCACACTAGCCACACTCATGACTGATATGCCCCCATTAACCGTGCCATCACCACCCAAGGATGACCTCCCTAATGATTTCCTATTCGTCATATCCACGGAGAACCCATTGTATGGGGACATCCTTCTATATTTACGACCACAGAAGTTCGCAATGCACTTAAACTGTGAGGGCAAGCGATGCATCTGACATCAAGCCATTTTCCACCTATTGAGGCATTTATACCATCCTACATCATTTCCTCACTCGTGACGAGGCTGAGACCATCCTCAATTATTGTCATAGTGGAGCCTATGGTGGCCACCTTTTAGGTCTGGAAACCACCCAGAATATTCTATGTGCCGGCTACTTCTGGCCTTCCATCTTCACTGATTTCATAGAGGTAGTCAAACGTTGTCACAGCTATCAACTCTTTTCCCCAAAGGCAAGAAACTCCCCTACATTGTTACACCCTATAGTCACATTCGGTCCCTTCTGGAAATTGGCAATCGACTTCATGACAATCAACCCCGCCTCAGCCAACGATCATAAATACATCATTATGGTAGTTGATTACTTCACTAAGTGGGCTGAGGCAATGCCCACATTTGATTGAAAAAGTGAAATTGTGACATGCTTCTTCTTTAACCATGTTATTCCATGATTTGGTGCTCCTAAACAGGTAGTCTCAGATTATGGTAAACACTTCGAAGACGTTGTTTATATTGAGATTCCAACCATGTTGAAATTTGAACACCAGTACTAATCATCCTACTACCCCCAGGGAAATGACCAAGTTGAAGTAGTCAACAAAATCATCAAAAAAATGCTCCAAAGGATGGTAGGAAACCATAAAACCAACTGGCATCACATGTTGTTCTCCACCCTATGGGATTATTGCACGTCCACAAAAACTGCAACCAGTTTCACCCCTTTCCACCTAGTACATGGCATTGAATCAATACTCCCTATAGAGTGCCAGATCCCATCCCTCCTCCTCATGGTAGAACTCCTCCCTGATACTTCTCCTTTGGAAGAACGACTCCTCCAACTTGAGAAGACCACAGAAGTCCCCCGAGCTTCCCTCCAAGCCATCGAAGTAGCGAAAACATGGTAACCGACCCACTATGACTCCCATGTCCACCCTCACAACTTAAACGAAGGTGATATGGTTCTAGTCTATGACTAACCCAATGAAAATTTGGGCAAAGGCAGGTTCTAATCAATGTGGTATGGCCCATACGTCATCCATCATTGCTTTGAAAAAGGGGCATACACCCTTATTGAATCTGATGAACAACTCTTGGAGAATCCCGCAATGGGCTCTACCTCAAGAGATTTTACACTTATCATCACCAAAAAGTCGCTTGATTTTCCTTTTTTGTTTTTCAACATTTTTTTAACACAAGTCAGGGGTAGTACCATTAGCTACTGATCCAAAGTCACCCGGAACCTGTTCGAGACACCTCTCACACCTGTGAGCTCAAATTCCACCCTCTATATTCTAATGAGACCATCGTCTCATGTTTAATAAGTAATTTTCAAGACCACTTTTTTGAATTTACGTCTGTTTACGAACCACATCATGGTGATACAAGTGTCTTTGGACCTGTACTTGCATCACACTTTCCTACTGCCACTCATCTGGGTTCACAGGCCATTGCCTAGAAGGCATGTCATTTTATTTTAGCATATAGATATCCAATCTACCCAGCATGCCTTACGTGGGTTTCTGGACCATTGTCTGGAGGACAAATCATTTCCTTTGTATGCATTTGGTATATAACTACCTCTGGACTTGCACTCACATCACATGTAGTCAAGTCTGTCCACCAAAAATCACACACAACTCTCTTGACCTTTGTTTGAGAGCTACCTCGGTTTGTGTGCCACTATCACACTGATTAATGTGCCTCTGTCGTGATCTATCTCATTCATGTATTGGTATGTTTAAGAGCCACCTGCTCCATCTCTACTGCCTGAATGAACTTTGGACCACTATCCATTGTCCCAACATAGGGGCACCTGTAGTTCCCTCTCGATCGGTTGACCATACTGAAGTTTCTTTTAAGTTCTTTTCTAACTCCTAAAAGAATGAAAAGATAGCTGAGCATAGCTGCTTCCTTTCCCACTCGTTAAAGTATAGGAAAGGGCATCTACATTGTCTGATTTATCTCTTTTTGTAGACTATCTAGACCATCAAATGAAAAGGACCACCACGGCCACATTCAAGCCAAGACCGTTCCCCTCTACACCCTTTTATGCTTTCTCGGGCAGAGGGGCTGAACCTTATGAAAAAGCTCACCATGTGTTATTGTTAAGATCTTTTCCAACCTTCTCATCAAGAAAATATTTCTGAGCAAACTTGGTTTCATTCATGCTCATAAAAGTATCTGAATGACAATCCTGTCAGTATAGGTTTATCCTTTTCCGACCTTACTAGACTACCAATGGTAAAGAAGTCTCTCATCCCCTAAAGGATGGGCGAGCTCTCCTATGTATACTTTTATCCTTTTTTGGGCACAAGAGACTACCAACAAAAAATATTCCCCACTGGAGTCTTCTTCATGCTTTCAAACTCTCTAAAATTAAAACCACCATCAAGCATTTACTTTCTTAGGCGCACCAAAAATCCATGATATCATACAACAATGGTGTCTTTAGACACCAACCCACAGATAACAGTTTGGAAACATTCCCACTTTGGGTCACCTTTGTTTAGAGTACTCTGTGATGTGTATTCCTTGCATCCCATCAATATCAAAAGTGTCTACCTCCCCCAAGTATTTCCCATCTGCAGTTACATTCCGGGTATTACAACTATGATCCCTTTCCCATGAGTCAGTTTCATTTGCTTCTTGGTCCACCCTGCTGTCATACTCTGAACAAAGGAATTTTGAGTCCGCTACACTCCCTCTACCCCTGTTCAACTCCTTCCCTCCCCCTGCCCATTCAGTGGGGCAGTCCTCATATTGTCTCACATATTTCGGTTATCTCCCTTGTGCTTCTGGTCAAGGAAACACCATTTTTTGGACCAGGGGTAGGTCTCCCTCTATCGACGACAACACATGTATTCAACAAGATAGACCCAGCGTTCCTTGTATCCTATTTTCATTAACCTCATTTATGACTTCCTTGGACCACTTGAGAGGAGTCCTTAGTGCCTCTCATGATGGTTGTTTCTCACGTGCTCAACTCTAGCTACCTCATTGCATCGTTAAGATTCATACAGAGTATCGGTCTATGCAGCATTTGGTCGAAGACCTTGGATGCGAATTGACTCTAGCACATTGATGAGTCTATTTGAGGGACCCCAACAGGTTCATGTCCCCTATGATTTCCAGTTTGCGTTGGAGACAGTGTTCAGAAGCCCCAGCAGGACTTCTATATAGATTTATGATTGATACAACATATTTGTAACACAAAGACTCTACGTCTCCGTCAGCGAGTCCCTACAACTATGTACCATTCTAGATCTAATAGGATGTCAGTCATAAAGATGTAGCACTCCATGAGAATTCCATGGTTCTAATGTAGCAGTTCTTTAGATCAGTATTGTATTCAGCCCCTCATTGAGGAAAGCACTATTGTAACAACAGTTGTACATGATCAACTCTTTTATTATAGAGCTTAGATCACATTATTCTTTTGACATTGTTACAAGCATGGGGATGCTCACCTCATCCATATACATTTCACACATTATTTGTATCTCACCCATTTATAGGAACCATATTAATACAAAAACCAAAAGCCACCATGCCCCAGCCCAGGAAGCACCACCTCTCCCTAGAAAATCTTATGATGTCCATCATCCATACGATGAGCTCTTTCCATCACACATTAAGGGGCAATATGTTAACCAAAAAAATCCCTCACTATGCTCTACATGACCCACACCACCCAAGGACATCGATACATGACCCTCATTTGAGCCCCACACCCTCAAAAAGGCTCAAAAATATGAAAACGGGCTTAAAACCCTTTAAAAAGAGACAAACTAGCTCTCATAGGGGCTAAAACCCCTCAAAGGAGCTTAAAACCCCCAAAGGAGCTAAATATTGGGTGAAAGGGGCTAAATCCCCAACCAAGTTCCTAAAACCCTAAAAATCCAAAGAAAAAAGTATAAATAGAGGGGTGGGGGTCACTCTCGAGACACTTCTCATTTTCATATCGTTATGCTGCCTATGTGAGTGCCTTGAGACCCTTTTCCTCTCAAGTCATTCACCCTCCCTCTCCTCCATTCCTCCATTGAGCCATAGCTCCCCATCCATTAAGAGGTTCTCTCCCAAGCTAGGGAATGGTGGCCCATTTCAACGAGAGAAGGTATAAGCTTTGTTTAATGTCATTTTATTATAGTTTTCTAACATTGTTTGGCTGCAGGTTTATTTCTCATACTTTTGTTGCAGGTTTCCATTGATGTCTTGCAACCCCTTTATTTTCTAATAGTGTTGTACAGGGTTTTAAAGCTTGACCCTAACCTTGTCTGCAGGATTTTTCATGTCGTTTCCTTCCCACTCTTTCCATTCTCACAGGAACCCTACCCTTCTATCCTATAGATGGAAGGGAGATGTTCTTGCCTATAACAAGGGCAAAAGCCCTACTACAGTGGCCCATTTCCATCCAAACAGAAGGTATAACCATTTGTTTTCATTGTTATTTTAGTTTTCTAGCTTATTTTAGTTGCAGGTTTGTTCTCTAATGCTTTTCTATAGGTTTTCCCTTTGATTTCATGCAAGGTTTCATAGCTTAGCTCTAACATTGTTTTACAGGTTCTCTTCCAACGAACAAGATCCCTACCCTTCCTTCCTATAGAAGGAAGGTAGTTGTTCCTGACTATAGCTAGGATGAGAGCCCTACTACATAACTAGCGACCATACCAGGTCAATCCCATAGGATCCCTGGATTTTCGTTTCAAGTTTCTATTTTTATTTCTGTTTTATTAACCTAGTTTAGATTTCTGTTAAATTTAGTTTAGATATGTATTTTTCTACATTTTAGTTCACATCCAAGCCTCCTTAAGGCCAAACCAATCTTGTCCGACCATAGTACATGTTACTGTCGCTTGTTCCCAGCTCAGGTTATAAAAAATTCAACTTTTCAGACTAGGTCACACGTATCGGGTTGAATGGGGCAACCAAGTCGCTCATTCAGGCCCGAAAGGTGCAACTTCCCTCTCAAGGAGCAGATCTCTCCCATTGTCAGTTTCTGAGTGACCCCCTTGCCTAATTTTGGGAAAATTTTCCTACCCCCTTGCCACATTGACCCCAAAAAGGGTGATCTATCTCTTAGATTCGATTTTTTAAGCTATCTAGACTGTCAGTGCGGCTCAGTTTCCTCTGTCCAACAATCTGTTTTCATTTCATACAATCTATGTAAATCAATGATAAATTTAACTCGTTAATGGTTTAATGAATCTGTTTAAGGCTTGAATAAAATTACTATAGGTTAAATTTTAGTTCTTAATTGGAAATTAATACTATTCCTAGCCCTTCCTCCTCTACCCAGTCATCACCCTTCGGGGTATTTTGGGATAATATAAAGGGTGAAGCTCGTATAGTAATAGGAACTTCATTTGTGATTTTTTGAGACCACTAAAAATTAGTGACTTGGAAGATAGAGAGGGTGGTAGGCCAAAGGGGCCTCACGGCATTCGCATCCTCCCTGCTGATCGAACTTGCACTTGGAGAGTGACCTAAGGATCTACGTATGGGATTAGTCCCATTGTGTTGAGAGCCCAACACTCTTTCCTAGTCGAAGAGAAATAAAGGTGTAAGGAAGTCACCCAATAAGTCTACCATAGTTCAGATTCGGGTATGGCATGTGTTTAATGTTTATTTTCACAATTTATTGGTTTCATAAACAACTTACCCATGTTATAAGTTCTATAATAAACCAAAAAAACTCTGTGGAATATTCATAAACCATACAAGAAACCACCAAGTGTAACATAAATACAATGGACATGCACACAAACCATACCCAATAAAACAACCAAACTCAGTTCATGATACTGAGCTAGCCATTAAAATATTTTAATTTACACTAATTCAAACACTTGCAGTATTTGAGGACATAAGTCCCTAACTTCCTTAACCATGGGAAGTACTTGGGCTCATCCTAGAAACTCATTGTGAGGAGTACCAAGGGAACCCCAAAGTAGCTGGCCGCAGAGAGGAATTTCCAAGCGAAATAGGCAACGACCCCTACCGATTGACTAGCACTGCCATGAGGAAAAATCCAATTGCTGTCTCCTAGAAGTATTGGTGGCCGAGTGACCACCTGAAAGCCAATAGGAAGCCACTAAAACTGGGGTCCATAATTTCACTACCTAATTTCACTACCTGATCTACGAACTAGACACAATTGATCCCCCACGCTCTTCCTCACGCCTAAGAGGCGATCCACCATAGTTTGGGTCCTTGAACCAACACCGTCAAGACCATTCTCGACGATCGTCTACATCATCAGAAGGACACACAGTCTCTAATTTAGACTCATAATCATATCAATCCGAGCTAGATCTACACACTCCACCATCTAGCCCCATGGCTGGTGCAAACCTGGATCCATTTTTCAGCTTGGTGATCGGTAGTGGACCTACGTCCATACCCCACACCACCACAAAGAACCTTGCTAGAGGTCCTAGTACTGTCGTGCAGATAGTCATAAGTCAGCTACCTCTACCCATAGTTACCAGTCAAGCTATCCCACTTGGCATGCTTAGGGGCAGTGGCCCGTCCACTCACACTATCCCACTTGGTATGCCTGGGGGCAATGGCCCTTTCACCTACACTGTCCCCCCTCTCATGCATGGGGGAAGTGGCCTTTCCACTCACACTGTGCCACTTACCATACCTAGGGGTAGTGTCCTATCCACAACTATGCCACAAGTACCCCCAGTCACCTAGGTACATCATATTCCTCCAAACCTCACAACCATTGCTGGTTCATCGCACATCAACCTTAGGTCAAACCTCCCTTTCACGGCATGCCTCAACCTTCCTAACTTGGCTAGGTTAACCAATGACCCCATCTTTCATCAAACCTTTTGGCCTCTGATGCCAACCAAACTCCCCTCACACATCCCTAAGTTTGAAGGGAAGGCAGGGGATGCCCCCAAAACCATATAATGATGTTTCACCTATTGTGCTCATCAAACAACATCGTAGTTGATTCGATCAAAATCAGATTGTTCCAATGCACCCTCATAGATGTTGCAGCTAAGTGGTACATTAAGCTACTAGAAGCCAAGTACCCAGACATTAACTCCTTAGCCTTTATGTTCCTGCAATATTTCCAACTCCTCGTCAGATATGATGAAGGAGTGGAAATATTTCTATCTTGCCACCAAAACACTACAACCCACATCACCGACCACATCCATGAGTGGAGGTGACATTGCAGCTTATGTAATATTAAGCTTGATGATAGGATATTCCTGGACTGGTTCTTGAAAACCTTGCTGCCACCTATAGCCAAGGGCGTCTCCTCCAAACATCCCCAAATAGAGGAAGAGGCCATCTTGACGGCCCAACAGTTTGACCTCATTTATGCATAGTATGGATACCTCTACACCATCATCCCAGATGCTCCCCGTGTAGGCACATCCTATTGCGATGTGCTATGGGCATCCCATGCCGCAGATGGCATCATAGGTTCCATCTCCCACTAATCACAACATCGTCTGACACCACCTATGGTGCCACCTTAACCAAGCAACACCCCTAGTGTTTCCTACACAAACCAAGCTCCTGACTATGATAGAATGATGTCTCAATATGGAGCAACACAACATAATCTGACACCACCTACGGTGCCACCTCAACCAAGCAACACCCCTAGTGTTTCCTACACAAACCAAGCTCTTGACTATGCAAGAATGATGTCTCAATATGGAGCTACAACCTTCTATGCAAAACCTGTGCCGTAGCAGCAGCCCTAGGGATTATCTTGGCTAGCACAACAATAAACATGATAAATGCCCACATTTGTTGCACCTCCACCCCCCCAAGTATACTACGCACCACCTGTGCAAGCCGCTCAAGCCCCCACCCCCACTCCGCCAACACCTTTGGGACAGGTGTTTGCATAGCAAAACCATCCGAACCAGCCAGCCCTCAATAACCAACAAGGGCAAGCTAGAAATAACCGAGCCTAGAACTAAGGAAACAATCAATCGCGGGGAGTTGGTCAACAACCAAATCCTTCCAACAATGTCAGGGAAAACTGGCCAGCCCAAAATCCTTAGCAACCAAATGCACTAAGACGCAACACTTCATTGTGCACAAACCAACTGTGCACACTATGCGAGGTCTACAGGCACTATACACATGAGTGTTCCTTCATGGGTCGTGCTAAGAAGGCCATTAAGAATGAGGTTTAGCATACCACCAATACGGCAGCCCCAGCTCAACCCAACCCAGTACCACCAGGACCTCCACCCATGGTGGTCCAAAACCCATTACTATCCAAGGACTGGTAGCAACTCCACCCACTCCCCAACCCAATACCAATGCCTTGGGGGAACCTCCAATAGTAGAAATAGGTGTTCACCACCTGTTAGCCATGACAACTAAAAGGTCAATTTATAGACCAGATGAAATCAGTATGCAACTAACACCGAACTCGCTGACCCATTAGTGACATCCATGTCAAAAACAACCAATGCACCCCTCCACTTACACCCTTTTCCTTCGCTCCCCCCCATATGGCAGCTTGCAAACAACATCACATCTAGAGATGCTATAAGCTACAACATCATGGATGACTTGGACCAAACATATATGACTATGCCTGCTCTTGAGTTACTTAAAATTTTCCCAACATAACAAAAATCCTTACTAGCTTCCCTCGGTGCTGTAAACCCCGCTGACTCCAAGTTGATCACATTCGACACAAAGAATGGAGAACCACGTATGCCATCATCCATTGCCTTCCAAATCTCAGTATCCATTTGAAATTTGGTCATGCACTGGTGCGTCATGGACGAGGGGGCATCCATGTGTGTTATGTCAACCTTAGTCTGGAAAAATCTTGGATCCCCAATTCTGCAACCATCCTCTACTACTCTTCGGGCTTATGATGGCCACCCGACTAAAGCCCAAGGAATCCTCCCACATGTTTCCATCACATTAGCTAGGAAAATAATATTGACTGACATAGATTTTTTCAATTCTTAGTTGGACTATAACCTTTTCCTTGGAAGAATTGATATGTACACCATGAGAGCCATAGCATCAACTATTTTTCGTCTCATGATGTTCCCTCACAAAGGGAAAATCATGACAGTTGACCAGTTAACTTATCACGATCCACAAGGGCTAGCTGCACCAGCTAATGTTATCCCTATGATCAACACCATCGATTTGCAAGGGATAACTGCACCCTCCAATGTCAGCCCTCTGGCCAACACCATGGTTGACAACATACCAGCCTCCCCATTGTTAAATGTGGGACATGGTTTGTTTACCATTACCACCATGATTGCTTCTTTCCCCTTAGTGTCACCACCTCTGACACCAAATGAGACTATAGATTTTTTCATACTATTGGGGTTTCTACTATAGTTGAATTTTAGGTGCGGTAGTGCTAGATGAGAGAACTGCAACATCATCTAGCAGCCACAACAACATCAACAACCACAACATCATCAACAGCTGCAACATCATCCACAATCGCAACATCATTAGCATCCACAACATCATCCGCAGCCGCAACATCATCAGCATCTACAACATCATCTGCAGCCACAACATTATGCATAGCTGCAACCATAACCCCATCCCCACATACAACTATTAGGGATTTATTTAGGCTCCTCCCTAGTCCACACATTTCCCTTCCTATTTCCCTCGCCTGGTGTCATGAGTAAGCTAGTAATGGCTTCCTTAAACTTACCCAATTTCACATTGGGGATTCCCATGTGGTACCTTGATCCACTGACCCAACCCATAATGCCCTAGGTAGTCTTAACCCTAGTGCAACTAATTGCGGTTGAATCTCATCCTCCACCTAGCCCGAAAAAACCAACCACTGTGCTCGCACCCACACTGCCCCACCCAAAAAGGGCCAGGGAAAAAAATGCAAAAGCTACCACTGAACCTCGATAGATCCCACTTTTTGTCATCTGTGAAGAATAGGAACATCCAACTCAAAACTTTCTTGAGATTCCCATAATCGGTGCACATTTGGATGCAATGGATATAATGGAAAACATCCTCGTGGTTGAACTCCAAAGTGGGCCAATAGTGAGAAATAAGTCATTGATAAAAAACCATGCTTGCGCCCTTTTAGGATTGTATGGACACTATTATCACCACTGCCAGGACTTGTCTGAGTTTCAAATGACCCTAGCCAACCTTTGACAACATTCCCTAGAATCTGATATATCTATGATCGAAGAACTCCACTATCCACCTCCTTCTTCAGACACCATGTCCATTTACATGATGTCCAGTTCCACAGACCCTCTTATCTTCGCGATCACTGACAATCCATCAGACCTATCTCTTTGTTGCTTTAGCAACAATGAGGAGATACTTGAAGCCTTAACCACCGTGAAATACCCTTGGGATCGCATGCACCACCGCTCGTTCTTCCTCCCTAAAGAACTTGTATTTCATTCTGACCATTTTTTTGTGGAAACAAAGGATTTCATTCATGGGAAAGTTGACTGGTTCAAAAATCCCATTCCAAAACTAGATTCCTCTGAAGAAGGGAATATGGCTAACATATCATTAACCATCAAAATAAACATATCAACCAATCTTGAGATTGTTGAGGAAATCATGCTCAGGGCATCGTGCTCCTAAGAAGAAGTCGCTTCTTACAAAGCGCTCTTCCAAGAATTCTATGACATCTTCACCTTGTCCTACACTAAAAATTCCAACCTAGAACCATCCATAGTGGAGCACCACAATGACACATGGCCCAATGTGGCCCCCTTGTGCTAAAATTAGCGGCCCATCCATCCCTCCAAATCTTCCATAGTCAAAGCCGAAGTAGAGAAGCTGCGCATGGACAACTTCATTTACCCCATTGCTTACACCACTTGGGTTTCAAATCTTGTTTTCATGAATAAAAAATAGGGTACCATCCACGTTTGCACAAACTTCCACAATCTAAATTGGGCATGTCCCAAAGACAACTTCTCAACACCCTTCATCGATTAGATTATCGATGTGTGCACTGGACATGAGGTATTTTCCTTCATGGATGGATTTTCCGGATATAACCAAATTCAGATCGAGAAAGAAGATCGTTACAAGACTGCAATCACAACCCCATGGGGCACATTCACATATCGAGTAATGCCCTTTGGTCGAAATAATGCTAGAGCCACCTTCCAGCATGCCATGACACTGTATTTCCATGACCTCATCCACATCATGTTGGTCTATCTTGACAACCTCTTTGCATGCTCATAGAAGCAAGTACAACACATAGACAACTTGTGGAAATCCTTCCTGCAATGTCGCAAGTTCAAAATCCACTTGAACCCTTTCAAGTGTGTTTTCTGTGTCCCAATGGGTCATATCCTAGGGTTCATCGTGTCACACAAAAAAATGACCGATGATCACCTGGAATTCCAAATCGCTTTCCCTCTAACGCCGCCTCTTTAAGTGACGTGCAATTCAGCTTGTAATATAGTATTGTCTTTTTTGTTTTACAACGTTTTTACCAGAAATCAGAGACTGCCATTTATGGGTAGCACCATTAGCTACTAAATTAGAGTCATCCGGAGTCTATTTGAGACACCTCTCACACCTCTGAGTTGAAGATTCCACCCTTTATCTTTTAACGATACCATCGTCTCATGTTTAATAAGTAATTTTTGGGGCCACTTCCCGGGAGTTACCATGGTTCATGTATGACATTGTGATGTAAGTGTCTTCGGACCTATTCTTGCATCACACTTTCCCACCACAACTCATGCAGGACTCCAGACCATCTCCTAGAAGGAACATCATTTTATTTCAACATATAACTATCTAATCTGTCCACCGCACCTTATGCGGGTTTCTGGACCACCACCTAGAGAAAATATTTTTTCTTTTACATGCATTTGGCATATAACTACCTTCACACTTGCACTCACATCATATGTAATCAATTCCATCCACCACAACTCACAAATGACTCTCTGGACCTCTATCTGAGAGCCATCTTGATTTGCGTGCCTCTACCACACCGTCTCACATGCCTATGACATGATCTATATCATGCATGTATGGGTATGTGCTAGAACCACCCTCTCCATCCATACTGTACGGATGAACTTTGGAACACTCTCCATTGTCCCGACATGGGGACACCTTCAGTGCCCCTTTGATCGGTTGACCATACTGGAGTTTCCATTAAGCTCTTTTCTGACTTCTAAAAGAATGAAAAAATTGTCGAATGCCATTGCTTCCTTTCCCGCTCGTTAAAGTATAGGAAAGGGAATATAGATCGTCTTGTTTATCTCCTTTTGCAGACTATGTAGACCACCATCTAGAAAGGACCACCTTGGCACACTCAAGCCAAGACTGTCCCCATGTGCATCCTTTTATGATTTCTCGGGCAGAGAGGCCGAACTTTATGAAAAATCTCACCATGGGTTGTGGTTAAGCTCTTTTCCATCCTTGTCATCAATAAAACATATAATAATAATACATTACTAGAAACTCTTTATTAATACTTTTGATTTCACTACAAATTGTGTGTTTTTCTCTAGGAACATGAATGTTTTCAAAGGTTATGTGAAAAATAAGAATAGGCCTGAAGGCTGCATAGCTAAGAACTACACTGTGGAGGAATCCATAAAAATGTTTGTTGAATATGTTGAAGGTATGGAATATATTCAAAGCATTCCTAGTAGAAATGAAGCTTGGTACAGTGAAGAAGGAGAGGTTGGACAATATGCGAAGGCCTTATCTAGTGGAATTTCTATTGAATTAGATAAAACTAGTTTGTTACAAGCCCACAGATGGGTCTTGCAACACATAGATGAAATTCAACCTCGGATAGGGTAAGTAATAAGCACATCCTTATGAAATCGTTTTTTATTATAATATATCACAATATTTTCATAAATTGTTTATTAACATTGAAAATAGGATGCACTTGACAAAAATTGCCAGTAGTAACATCCAAGCCCATAAATATGAAGTCTTACTACTAAAGATCCACAACCAACAATTTAGTGATTGGTTAAGAAAATAGGTAATGACATGTTCTTCATATTATATTTAATTGAACTTCATTGATCAAGAATATTATGATGTAGAGCATTATTATTATTCATTGTAAACGGGTCGGAATCAGGAAGACGCCTCTTGGATATGTTTTAACAGGAGGTATGGTTGGACGACTCCTTGAAATGAAGGTGATATTCTTTTAATATATTTTGAAATTCAATGGTTTTCTAATGACATTTAAAAATTTACAAGTGGAAGGAAAATAAAATATGATACCCTTAAATGGTTGGCACATGGACCAAGGACATATGCAACTAAGTATGATGCCTAATTAATCAACAGGTGTAGTTTTCATGTAGAAATCCTAGAGAATGTCAAGGCCACCAAAAATAGTGGTGTGTGAATAGATGCACAAACATTACTAAGATCAAATGCAAAGGATAAAAACCCTATACATCAAACGACATCATATTATGGAGTGATTCAAGAAATAATGTTATTGGATTACTATTTGGTGCAGTATCCATTGTTCAAATGTGATTGGATAGATGTACACAAGACGAATGGAATGAAAGTTGATGAAATTGATTGCACCATGGTTAATCTAAAGAGATTCTTGAGTAAAGATAGAGTGCAAGATGATCCATTTATTCTAGTATCACAAGAAAAACAAGTATTTTATGTACACGATTCGGTAGAGAATGACTGGTGTGTAGTTTTGACATTCCCTTTGAAGGGAACAGGAAATTGTAATAGATATGAATTGGAGTATGCATATTTATCAAGTGTTGCATATTTTGAAGGGACAAAATGCAAACATGATGAAGCTATAGGTGATGGTGGCATGGATTATGTTCAACAAGATTGTGAAGGAACATGGTTGGATGTTGTTTAGCAAGCAGCATGCATGATTTATTTATTAGTTCTCATTTAAGTTGTATTTGTGAAAATTTATATCTTATATTATTACTTGGATTTACATTTCATGCATATATTTTTTGTTCTGCTACTATTTATGCATGGATCTTATCTGTTTTACTCTGTTATGTAACTTTCATTTATTTTTACAGTAGATAGATTGGGTGTGGGGAATTGAGAGTGATGTGAGGGGGGGAGGGGCCATATGAGCTTCAACCTTCACGTGGTTGGCCTTGTTTAGTAGAGAATAATATATTCTTGAAACCAAGAGAAGCTCATTCAGGTATTTTCATTTCATTTTTTTACAATTTCATATATGTTATGGCTTTTTTTACATGTCTATCAATGACTTATATGAACATACCATTTTTTCATGATATATGCAGGTCTTCGCAATGGAAATGAATATATATAATGAAAATTGTATCGTTCTCTAATGCATATTTGTAAGTTATCACCATAATGAATTTTTCAATTACATATCTTATTGTCATTTCATTGATTATAACGTGTTGATTTCTTCATTTTAAGTACAATTTTACTTGTCTATTTTATGAAATGATTTTACTGCACATTTGTTGAAGGAAATAAGTTGATTGCGGGATAGCTATTAACCATGGGCACGTAATGTAATGAAAAATACTAAAATTATTTTATTACAACATATTTATTACAACCATAAGTATACCTGATTGAGGGTGTAATAACTAATTTGTGTGAAATATTTGTGTAAAGCATAGAGGATGCCAATATCATCTGACATTATTGGCATCAGAGCTGAAATTTGAGGTATAGATCGTTATTATCAATACAATTTCAACATTATTTGGGAGTATCACCTATAGGTTTCCTTTTAGGCATTGGGAGTATCACCTATAGGTCTCTTGAAGCTGCCCTAACCACTATTAAAGGATTTTACATGATGTAGTTAGAAATCTCATTGACTATGTTTTAGTTGTTTGTGGCCATTGGTGGTAAATGCACTTTCCTTTAAGACATTAATATCAAACTATATATGAACTATATCCATCATTTTTGGTGAAAGATGAGAAATTGAAGAATTTGTAGAATATTTCTCCAATATATATATATATATATATATATTGTAAATAAAAGGATTGTATTACTGCATAGTCACTTAATTACATTCCGAATAACAGATCCAAAAACCACCTACCCAGTTTTGACAAGCTTTACATTCGTCCCAAAATAGAACCACCCATCTCGAAATATTTACAAGGCTTCAACCCTTTCCCCTTATGTAGAGGGTATACTTATAGTGTTGCATGCCCCCAAAACTAACCTCAAAATAGGGCCAAAAATCATTTACAACCATAATCAAACTCCTAACAAACTTAGATGTGGCATATTCACCATGATTAATACATACAAAAAA
This sequence comes from Pseudotsuga menziesii, assembly GCA_001517045.1. Classification (NCBI taxonomy): domain Eukaryota; kingdom Viridiplantae; phylum Streptophyta; class Pinopsida; order Pinales; family Pinaceae; genus Pseudotsuga; species Pseudotsuga menziesii. The sequence goes on from LPNX010350738.1 coordinate 968,279, forward strand.
AAGAATATGGAGAGATGCACATGCTGGAATTAAATAATAATATGTAGAATCTACAGTTTTCAGGCTTGTTGGTCATGAAAATGATGGCTTGGGTCACCTTTAGCAATTTTCTGCTGACTCATCTTGAGTTGTTTCTCCTCTTGTTGGGCATGCCACACAACCTTCCGCTCCTGGACCTTTTATGTTCATTCTATGTTTGATGGCATATTCTACTTGTGTTCACAGCTGGCACAAAGGTTTATGTGCCTTCTGTGTTCAGCTTCTCATTCGACACTTCTGTGTGCTGGAAACATTGTTGTTTGTAGAGACCTGGGGAAATATCTCCCTATTTTTTGACAATAACAAGTCCTTGATGGGATTTTCATTCTTGTGCTTTTCTTCTCCCGGGAGCAGGGTCGTCCTTCAGGTCATACGGAGCAACACCTTCTTGGACTCATCATCACCCCAGATAAAGTTGGAAAGTGGAGTTGGTGGAAGTGACAACGAAGGCCTTTTATCCTCCATCCCATCGTACAAGAATCCACTCCAACTAGTCGACCCAAGAAATTGATACTATGTACTATGATTGTGGAGACAACGACCATGTCTAGAGGCTTCGATGGGATACCCATTGGATAGGAAATTCCAGGCACCACTTTGTTGGTCGTTGGCCAGACCCTGGTTTACTGTATTTAACCAACAACACCCATAGCTCACTGGCCCTTTCGACGACAGACCGCAGAGCGGCCTGAAGTCTCACCCGAAGTGATTCTAATGGGTTGGCCAAAGACTCAAGTGTCTTCAACCAGGTTCTGTGGCAGCCTGGGTGTCTCGCAGCTCTTCTAGCCTGTGAGATTTCTCTCTGCACGATGTGCACTTCCTCTTACTTGTGATGACTCTAGTCCTTATCGCATCTCCTCGCCTTGGGTAAGGTGTAACTCCTTCCTACGCTGATTCTCAACCGCAGCGCACCACAGCTCCTCTGCTGGTGCGATATCACCTCCTTGCGATATCCTACCACTGCGGCTCAACGTACTTAGTGCTACTTTATCCAACTTACAGGACTCAACATACAAGGCTGCTTACCTCTGCGACCCTTAATTATAAAAAATAAAACATAGGTAGACTCTTATACAAGGTACTTAAGGATTTCAACTTGCAATTATTTCTATAGTGGTGTAAACTGAATAACGCATACATACAATAACTGTAAGCAAGGTTCATGAAATAATTGATACATGCAACAACTCAACACAACACGTAAATCAATCACATAACACTCGATTTTAACGTGGTTCACCTCCAGGATGGAAGTTACGTCCACATAACTGTGCTTCTATTATAGCTCAGGGGAAGGTAAACATAGTTCTGCTGCACCGCATATGCAGCTTGAGATATTCTGGGTAACTCCGCACATAGCCTGGAGCCCTTCTCTCTTAGATATATTTTCTTCTCTATATTGCACCTCTTACAATATACTCTTCCCTCTCTGTCTATCCCTGCGGATCATTACATGCATGCTCAATGAGCCAGCTACTGGTTACAGTAAGATAACTACAGCAAACAATAGAACCAGAGCTTGGATTCTATACAACTAACCAACTACTATCTAACCTTATACAATTATCCAACCAACCATTTACAATACAAAAATACAACCCTTTATAGGCGGCTCGAAGGTCTCACCTTTACAACACTGTGGGCCTATCCCAACAGTAACCCAAAACCCTAACTAGTGACAGTCAGCCTATCTGCACTTGAGGTGGCCACTTTCCATCACACCACAACTCTCTGCGGTCTTCCATGCTTCCCAGCGCTGATCATGGGCACTGTGCACCACTTCCCTATTTCTGTCCTTTGTCTTCAATACCTTGGCCTCGTTGCTCCTTTTCCTTTATGAGGGTAGCTGAGCCCTCCTGTCTTCCACCGTTGCCTTCAATGCAGTGGGTGAGCTCTCTCTTCTTGGCCGCTCAGGTACCATCGTCTTCTTTGAATTTTCTATCCCAACCGTCACGGTTCTCGGCTCTGCTTTGTAGCTAGAAACATGCTACGGCTTCGTAGCTCTACCTTATCTCCTCTCCACCAAAACTGTCTATCCACTAAACTGGCAGCTTCTTCTGTAGCTATGGGACCCTACTCCAATAGTCCCCTAACACTTACTTATGGGTCATCCCCGAGCCACTACCAGCGGGCTTCTTTTGTTGTAGCTTCTCATTGGATTCCTGTGAAGTCCATTGAAACTTGTCCCGAAGTCTTGCGACTTCATTCTGCACCGCTGCGACATGCTCATGTGCCGAGTCAATTATAGCTTGACTAATAATGGAGTCCTCTGTTAAGTCAATTTCATTTTTGGTGGCCGTGAACTCCCTAACATTCTGCTCAACCGTATCTACTATCTCTGTGATTTTCTCCTGATATGGTTGAAGCAGGTCATTGATGTGTATCTCCTGTGCTCTCAACCGCTGCGCTTCCTACTGCAAGCGGTTCATCTCCTTCGTCTTTCTCATCTTCTGAAGAGCTGTTAAGCTCTTGATTTCTTCCTTCATTGCTGTTGTGGTATTCTCTATCTGATGAATATTTTGCTGTATTTCTACTTTCTCGGGAGGCTCATCTAACTCCGACCATGCGCTCTTCGCATCAGCTAGCACTGACAGTGCATCACCTATGTGAGATTGTATCTGTACAGAAGTGAGTCAGAAGGCCTCGACTCTGGCTTCCTTGTCTACCTAGGGGGTTCCTAGTGGTCGAGCCTCGAGCTCAACAATCTGCGCTCTGCGGTCTTCCTTCATCTTGGCCACTGTTTCCTCCAGATCCTTTGCTCTGTCTGTAACTCTTCTTACCTTCTGCGGGATAGGCAAGGTGAACTCAATATTACATTGGGGAAACTCCAATGCAATGCTCTGTAAGACTTGAGAGAGTTCCTGATCTCTTTCTTGATATGTTTTTAACTCATCTGCCTTTTGCTGATAGCTAGTGGTGAGTGCTGCATTCTTTTGCTTCAACTGTGTGTTCTTCTTATACATCACGAGCTCTCTACCTCTGAGCTCTGCGCTTAGCTGCTGCTGGATCATCTGTAACTGGTCAATGTGGAACTCTGCAAGGTTAACCTTGACGGGTTGCCTAAACTGTATTGGTGCATCCATCATTGATGCAGGGAACCGAATGCTCCCTGGTGGTATCAAGACTATGTTTATACGATCCGTTGCCAAGATTTCCTCGTGGGAAATCGACTGTGTTGAGCTCTCTCCTGCGGTCGCCCTTACCAGTGGAACCTGTATCATAGCAATCTTCTCAGTAATTGCTTTTAAGTCCAGAAGCTAATTTTCTACTGTGCTCTGTATTTTTTCCTGCGATGTCTGCATCACCTCAAATGAGTCCTTCAAGGTGTCATGCATTCTTGTTGCAATGAGTTCATAATCATCCTCTGTCAGTGCAGTCTTCGAAGGTGGTTTTGTTACTTTCCGCTTTTTCTTCTTCGGTATCTATGGTATCTCTTCTTCTCCATCCTTTGTCATCTATGCCTTTGGTGGCACTTGCTGTGAATCTTTCTTCTGTTCACTTGGTAGTGGCACTTGTGCTGTATCCTGCTTCTACATCCCCACTTTGCCTTTGCCTTTTTCTGATGGATCTATCTGGGTAGTATTTGATGGTAGTGGTGTGGTATCCTCGAATGCTTTCTTCCACTCGTCATAAAAGTCCTTGACGACGTCTTCAACATCCTTTGTTGTAATCTTGAACCAGCCATTAGCCCAATCGTCCCTTCTAGACCTTTTTGGCCTCAGATAAATTCTATGGCTGTCTGCCATAAAATTAAGCCGGTTATCATATATGTCCACAGTTTCTGTGTTGATTCGTGGTGTCTCTTGGATGGTTTTATTCAATAGCTTATAGTATTCATAGAATACTATCATATTAACCTTTTTCTTTGCTTGGTTGTTTCTCTCCCATAAGTTGGCATAGCGCACGCCTTTGGGCGTGCCACTTGCTAGCTGTGGAAACTGGGTATGGGGCAGCTCCTTTCAGCCGATGAATGCACATAAAATAAGCATCCATGAAAAATGGAAAGGGTGGGTTGCTTCATCCTGGGCTGCCAAATAATCTGCATGAAGCATATTTAATAAAAGTAGAGACCTATTGAACTGTTCCCCCTCTGCAACTTGTATGGCAAGGCTAATTACTGATCCTATGACTTCCTTTGGGAGAACCTTGGTTAATAGTTTGCCTGCAAGAAGACTAGCTGTAAATCTGAGTGTATCATCTGTTAAGCTTGCAATGTCATAAGCCCGCCCTCTCCTCTGGAGCTTATACTTGGAAACTAGGGATGGTGGTAGTTTGGAATCCTTGGTCTTCCCTGCTATCTGGATCTCAGGATCTTTACCATTCTTGGACAGCCTGGTGATGCAGTGTATCAAGTCAACGTTTAGGTTGACCCTGTTACCTAGCCATAGGTAGCCTCCATGTACACAAGAAAGTAGGACGCGCACCACGGCATTAACCTCTGCACCTTGTCCAAAATGAGGTAGCCTCAACAAATTGAGCAGGCCTGACCGCTCAAGAATCTGGACATGTGCCATGGGAACATATTCATCTCTACCTGTCCTTGGGTTCTTATGGATCATAAGATACTGATCCGGCCGGAACTGAGGATATGTCTTAGCATCTCCTGGGTTATAATCTATAAATTTAACAACAGAGGCGTATCCTAATAGATCTCCATTTTCCTTTACTCGAGAATCAATCGATGGTATGGGAACAGTAAACTTAGCACTCTTGGAAATTCTTACCTCTAGTGCACCTTCAACTTATGGCATGATGTAATCTGCTGCACTATGAACTTCTTCCTTTGGCTCCGAACTGGACCCTTCTATTATCTGGGAGTGGCTCCTCGTTTTCGGTGGTTCTCTGGTCCGTGACAAACTTGGAAGGACACCCTTAGATGGCGTCACCATAGTAGCTGTAAGGCCACCACGTTCAAACCTTTCCAAAATTGCTTCTATAGGTTCCTCCTCGAACAGAACCCACTCGGTGTAAAATGTTGGATGTGCAATGGCTCCAATTTATGGAAATCACAGCACTCTGTAACGAGATTAGCTCTACACATGGAAACCGATCGATGCACTCTATAACTCTCGGCTCTTGAATTCTTGCAAATGTAACCCTCCCGAATGAATAATTTCTCCTTTTATGCCGAAGATGATAATCCTGGACGCAACGGTCATCTAGGTTGAACCCATTAGCCGTATTAATTGCATGGACGAGACCACACCCATCATCCAATCCTCAATAAATGCTGAAATATGATCAAATTTCCCTCGAAGTGTGTGTGTACAGGCGCCGGTCTCGTCGAATATTTACCAAATATGGAAAAATTGATTACACTGCTGCCAAATCCACGGTAAGATATACCGGTCATTTCTTCATTAACTACCTGTCAGAAGGTGACTTGACTAGCCCTCTGTTTCCTTGTGAAAGTGGGTACGTGGCACGGAGAGACATTGCCTTGCTGCGATGCAACACCGCATCCTCTACTCAAAACAAACTTAACTACTTTTTTTTTTTTGACCGCAAGCCACTGATGACTTGTGCAAAATGAACCGTCCTTATGCGATTCCTCATACTTAGAATAATTGCCGGTGTAGACTAGTTCCCGGTGCGATGCCTCCTTTCAACTACACTGGACATCTACACCCCCGTAAGCTATCTAGGCTAGGGCTGAGAGGTGGAGTGGCTATCACTATAGAGCTTGAGCCTACTTCCATTAATCAATGTGGGAAGAATCTCCCCATCCAGGTTGCTGAGCTGAATGGCACCTCCCTCTATAACTTGCTGTATCTGATATGGCCCCAGCCATTGCGTCTTGAACTTCCCTGGAAACTTAATAAACTTACTGTCATAGAGGAGTACTAGGTCTCCAATCTGAAAGGTCTTACTCTTAATGTGTCTGTCATGCCAATCTTTTTCTCGTGCTTTCTGCACTTTCTGATGGAAGACGGCGATGAATCTGTCTTCCTCTAAGGAAAGCAGATGCGCTAGCCTTTCATCCACTGTGTCTGTATCATCCATCCCGGTGATCTGAGCAATTCGTAAGCTGGGAAGAATGTACTCCATAGGCATAATAGCCTCCTGTCGATACACCAAGCTGAAAGGTGTATGTCCTATAAGTTTCTTACATGTGGTCTTATACGCCCATAATACAGCGTTAACTCTGAGGTCCCAATCATTCCTTTGGCTGTTACAGATCTTCGTAAGAGCGTTTTCTAAAATCTTGTTAAAGGCCTCCACCGTACCATTAGCCTGTGGGTGGTAGGGAGTGCTCTTATGGTGCTGAATCTAAAATTCTTTCGTTAAGGCCTCAATAGTGTGGTTTAAGAAGTGTGTACCTTGATTGCTCATCAAAGCTATTGGGCATCCAAATCTACTGATGATGTTTTCAAAAAGGAACTGTGCAGCTGTAGCAGCATCACAATTTATTACTGCTTTGGCCTCTACCCATTTGGTGAGTTACTCTATGCCAGTGATGATATATCTCGCACCAGTGCGTTTTCCTGGTGGGTTGATGGGACCCACAAAGTCTATTGCCCATTTTTCAAATGCGCACAGTGTAACCTACGGCTGCAGCGGCATTTCATCTTGTCGTGAGGGTTTTCCTACCCTCTGGAAAATATCGCAGCATCTGCAAAAGTCCTTAGTGTCCTTGTTCAACGTAGGCCACCATAATCCTATAGCTAGGATTTTCTGCGCAGTCGACTTTTCTGCGAAATGACCTCCTGCGGTTCCTGAATGTGCTTCTCTGATGATAGCATCTTTTTCATGTGGCATCACGCATCTGCACAGGACTTCATGTGCTAATCCTGTAGTGATAAAGTGAATGATATCAGCATAGTAGTCATCTGTGATCTGGATAGAAAACAACTACGCATCCAGCAAATTGTCCTCTAGGTTACTCGGCTCTTCTCCTGAGTCTATCCTCAACAGATGATCAGGTTCGACGTTCAATATTCCTGGTTTCACAATGATTTCAAAATCATACTCCTGAAATAGGAGTAACCATCTGCAGATTCTCCCCCCTAACACTTGCTTATTGACCAGATACTTCAATGCGGAATGGTCAGTAAGCATCTTGAACGAGGCACCCAACAGGTAGTGCCTGAACTTCTGGAGCGCGTACACCATAGCTAAGCCTTCTCTTTCTGTCGTGGTGTAGTTCTTTTCTGTTGTCGATATATTTCTACTGGAGTATGCGATAGGATGATCAATATCCCCTTCTCCTGGTTGCGTTAAAACAACCCCTAGTGCGATGCCAAATGCATCCACATGTACACGAAACGGTTTAGTCCAGTCTAGAAATACTAAGATGGGTGATGTAACCATATTCTCTTTAAGTGTGTCTAGACTCTGCTGACATTCCTCATTCCATAGGAATTTTACATCTTTCTTTAACAATTTCTCCATTGGTGTTGTAATCTTTGTGTAGCCCTTGATGAACTTTTTGTAGTACCCGGTGTGACCAAGTACTGTCCTTAATTGCTTGACTGAGTTGGGTGCTGCAATATTTACAATGATGGTGATCTTTGCGGGATCTACCATCAAGCCTTGTCTACAAACAATGTGACCCAACAAAATACCAAATGGCGCACAAAATATACATTTCTTCAAGTTTAGAGAAATCCTTTAAATACAGCACCTACTACTCTAGAAAATATAGCTGGTGCATTCTTAAGGCCAAAGGGCATTACCGTATACTGGAATGAGCCCCATTCTGTTGCAAAGGTGGTCTTGGATCGATCTTCTGGATGGATTCTGATCTGGTGATAGCCTGAAAATCCATCAGTGAAGGAGTAGACCTCCTGTCCTCCCACGTTGTCTAGCACCTCATCAGTGAACGGTGTCGGAAATGGATCATGGAGCGATGCATCATTGATTTTATGCATATCGACACAGATCCTGATGTCTCCTTCAGTTTTATTTTCTCGTACAACCATGGGACTAACCCATTCGCTCTCTTCTACGGGCTCAATGATGCCTGCTACTAGCATCTTATCGATCTCATCCTTAACTTTTTCTTTATAGCGCGGATTTAATCTATATGGACACTGCTTGACTGGTCGAGCATCCTCCTTCAATGGTATCCTCATTACTCCCAAGTCTCTGACTATTCCCTTCATCTCTGTGAACTTGGTGGGAAATAGGTCCTGATAGTCATGTAGCAAGTCTGCAATCTGTCCGACTGTTTCATCGTTCCAATAGTCTCCAATAGAGGCAAACTTTGGTTCTGTGTCTGTGCCAATATTGATCTTTTTAATCTTGATGGGCTTTGTGATTGTTGGAATTTCTAACTGTGGTCCCTCAACATCGCGAGTCCCTTCTAACTTCGAAATGTTGTTGTTGCGAGGATCCTCATCGTCATCATCTGGTTCTGCTTCAAAGTTATAGCACTCAATTGCATCTTTTAACTGGATGGCCCACTCAGGCTGAGTCTGTACTGATAAGGTACAATCCTCAAATATCTTGATCTTTATTATATCTAGGGCCTGGTCGACACTTGGATACTCATATTCAAAAGTGAAGGTGAGTAGAAAGATGTCTATCATAAGTGGCCATGTAGTTGTTCCCTTGCGCAATTCAGTCTCTGTATACCAGTTCCTTGGAACTGTGTCCAAAGTGTGAATGAATCGGTGAACCCATTCATCCTCGAGAATGTCCGACCAATTCTATTCACATGTCTGAATATGTGTCCTAGGGTTACTTTCTCCTGTGTACTTCTGCTGGACATGCTCTCTGTCAATAGAAAATCTGATCGCCATCAGTCTCTTAATATCATCCCATGATGCGATATTCTCTTTATGTGCATACCACCATCTTGCAGGTGTGGCTCGTACTGCAAGGTCCATAGCTGCGATCCTCTGCTTGTGAGGAATTTTTTGTTCAAACTTCTTGAGAAAGTCCTGGATATCCGTTAGACCATGAAACGATGGAATCTCATTGATCTCTACGCCAATTCATCGTAGTGACTTAGTCAAGTACGCGCATCTGCACGCTGAGACTTCGTGAAGTCTATTCTACTAGTTCTCTAGACCAACATTTGAATCTGATGCGCATGAGCTGTCACATCGCCAACTAATGTTCCCTTCTACCGTTGGATTGATGTAGTCGCTCTGGTTCGCAGTCATTTGATAGAGACTTTCCATGTTACGTGCCTCTTCCTCTGCTCGGATAGGTTCAATATATCTATGACCCTGAAAAGGATCCAACGGTACGATGACCTAGATCTACGCATCCTCAAAGGTCATTTGTCTTCTCTTTAGGTTGATAACAGCCATGTTACCGATCACGCAATCAATGCCTAGTAGTGTTGGATATGGCCTACTATCGCCAATTATTTCTATAACTTCAAAGTACGCAAAGCTGCGAACTCTGTCAATGTCAACTGGTACCTGCGGCAATCAACCCAGGGGTGATACCCGCTGCTGATTAGATAATCTCAAATGGATAGGAGATATGACTAACTTAGGGCTACCCATCTATTCCCATGTCTGCTTAGTCAGAGCATTTACGTCTGATCCTAGATCTAGGATCACCTCATCCATTTCAAATTCTCCAACCTATGCTGTGAGTCGCATCTCTCTTCCTGTTCTTGTATGTCCCATAATATTATGAACAGCACGCTATGCACTGCTCATGGAAGAAGATGGCTGACACTAATCTATGATGTGCTGAAGTTCTCTGATAGCTTGCTCATTTCTCACGAGTTTTAAACAACTCCACAGGAAGGAATGTACACTTCCTGTCATCTTGTCCTCATCGCATGTACCCGATGTGGTAGCCTGCGATATCTGTTCAGGGCTAACGCCACAAGGCACTGGCTGTGGTACGCCCCTAGACGGTAGTACCTATGATCCTGATTACATAGGGTCATCAAAAAAAGTCTTAGCTTCCTGAAATGTATGTTTATTCTTTTGCAGGTCAAGTGGTGTTTCTTTGTTAGGAGCTCTGTGCACCCACTCCTGACCTGTGTTCTTTTCAGTATCCTGCGATGTCTCACTGGTGGAAACACCGCTGTGAGTCACAATATTGACTCTTGGTTCTGGCTCTTCCTGCTCAGCAGCAATAAGTTGGATGTTCTGGTGTGCTGCTGGCTTAGGTTCTCTAATATTCGCTATCAAGGTAGGACACTCCTCTATAGTGTGATCATAAGATTTGCAATAGTTACAAGTGGTGGTGGGACTCTGACAGTCTCTAGCATAATGTCCTACAACTCCATAGTTGTAGCAAGTAACTGGTCCGCGACCATGACCAAAGCCTTCTCCACGGCCAAATCCTTCTCCACGGCCAAAGCCTTCTCCATGGCCAAAGCCTTCTCCACTGCCAAAGCCTCGTCCATGTCCTCATCCTCTGAATCCTCCTCCACATCCACCATAAGCCGGATCATGCTGTGGTCTTGCTGCTGGACCCTGTGGTTCTGATTGGACTCTATACATGTCTTGCTTGCTCCCGACCATGAGGTCATAAGCTTGGCAATCGTGTTCATCATGGCCTATAGACTTGCAGAAGACGTAGTATAAGTTCTTAGGTGTCTGCATGTACTTCTGAAGTAGAGGGCACTGCTGAGGTAGATGTCCTCTTATTTTGCATATTTCACACCACGGCCCGTGGGTCTGTGGTAAGGGGTTAGGAGCCCCTGTTGCTAATTATTCTACAAAGACTGGACAGTTGTCTTTAGTATGGCCTTGTGCTTTACACCTCACGTACCATATGTCTTGCGCAACCTCTTTCCTTTTCTTAAGCTCATGCAACTGTAACGTGAGATTAGCCAACTGGTTTTGTAGATTTGTCATGCCTGTGTTGGTTTCTGCTAAGGGTGAAGCCTCTAGTTTCATTTCCATCTCCAACGCATCATCCTACATCTGGAGTTTCTACTACATTAACGGTAGTCTGATGTGAGGGAGCAGCGCTACAATAAACCATTCCTTATGCTGCTCTAGCGCAAACTCAAAGCTGACTTGGTCTATAAGGGCTTTGAATTTCTGATCAAAGTCCCACACCGACTCTGTAGGTAACTGTTTGATGTCTTTGAGCTCTATAATGCACTGTGACTCAGACTTAGGTTTCTTAAACTCTTTAATCATGGAAGTCTTGATCTGGACAAGTGTTCTGGGTACTGTGGTATACTTCATATACCATGCTAAGGCTCGATCTCTTAGTGTGGTAACCAACTGTACAAGTTTAATATTATCGTCATTGATGGTTTTAATGGTCCACATGGCTTCACAGAGAAACCAATGCTGCTCCAGGTCCTCTGCCCCTGTACCCTTAAATATAGGTAGCTTAAAGATAGGTAGCTTCATAGGTAGGTACTGTCTGCGAGCTACTAGATGGAGTTCCTACGGGATTGTTCTAAGTCCCGGTCTGTTTCTGTGGGGTGTAAGGGTGGTAAGGGATACCCCCCTCTATTCCTTCTGTAGTACTAGGACTCTGTTGTCTAGTATTATCTGAACTGTCTTCAAATATGGGAGATCTGAAATCTACTTTATATTTCTTTCCACTATGTGTACGTCCAATGTCATCAAAATCACTTTCAAACTCTTGTGACATTACTATCTTTACTTATTCGTCTGAAACTAGATCCATTGTTCCTTTTTCATATAATAACATCTTAATGGACAAGTTTAAATATTTTAGGTACTTAACGCGATATCCTTTGAAGAGGTAGCGCTCAGCCTCACTGAAGCTTTTTCTCTGGTCAACTGCAAACTTTGTGACGAAGCCTTCTAGCACACTTGCAAGCTAGAAGTCTACTGCTCTCGTAATGGGATTATCAAGGTTCTTCATGGTCTGAATCAGCTCCGATGTCCAGATAATGTTTCTTTTCTTCTTGAATATGCTTGTATCAGTCAACTTTGATAACCAGATGTAAAGCTTGTTTCCAAAGTTCACAAAAAATATCGTATGCAAGTCTGTAACGATATGTTTTTGTAACCATGCCTCTGTACTCAGTCTAGGACTCTTGTTCTCTTGTTCGGCAAACTATTTCTCCTTAGAACAAACCCACTCATTGAGTTCGTCTCTAGTAGGCCACCACTAGAACATCAATGTTGAGTTTGTTCAAAACCGGCAACAGAACCATTTGTTGCTCGCTGGGTAGACCTGGGTTTACTATATTTAACCAACAACACCCCTAGCTCACTGGCCCTTTCGGCGACAGACCGCAGAGCAGCCTGAAGTTTCACCCAAAGTGATTCTAATGGGTTGGCCAAATACTCAAGTGTCTTCAACCAGGTTCTGTGGTAGCCTGGGTGTCTCGCAGCTCTTCTAGCCTGCGAGATTTCTCTCTGCGCGATGTGTACTTCCTCTTACTTGCGATGAATCTAGTCCTTATCACATCGCCTTGCCTCGGGTAAGGTGTAACTCCTTCTTATGCTGATTCTCAACCGCAGCACACCACAGCTCCTCTGCTGGTGTGATATCGCCTCCTTGCGATATCCTACCACTACGGCTCAGTGTACTTAGTGCTACTTGCTCCGACTTACAGGACTCAACATACAAGGATGCTTACCTCTGCGACCCTTAATTATAAGAACTGAAACATAGGTAGACTCTTATATAAGGTACTTAATGATTTCAACTTGCAATTATTTCTATAGTGCTGTAAACTGAATAACGCATACATACAATAACTGTAAGCAAGGTTCATGAAATAATTGATACATGCAACAACTCAACACAACACGTAAATCAATCACATAACACTCCATTTTAACGTGGTTCACCTCCAGGATGGAAGTTACATCCATAGGACTATGTTTCTATTATAGCTCAGGGGAAGGTAAACACAGTTCTACTACACCGCATATGTAGCTTGAGATCTTCTAGGTAACTCCGCACACAACCTAGAGCCCTTCTCTCTTAGATCTCTTTTCTTCTCTATATTGCACCTCTTACAATATAGTCTTCCCTCTTTGTCGATCCCTATGGATTGTTGCATGCATGCTCAATGAGCTAGCTATTGGTTACAGTAAGATAACTACAGCTAATAACAGAACCAGAGCTTGGCTTCTATACAACTGACCAACTACTATCTAACCTTATACAATTATCCAACCAACCATTTACAATACAAAAATACATCCCTTTATAGGCAGCCCGAAGGTCTCGCCTTTACAACACTGTAGGCATGCCCCAACAGTAACCCAAAACCCTAACTAGTGATAGTCAGCCTATCTACACTTGAGGTGGCCGCTTTCCGTCACACCACAGCTCTCTGCAGTCTTCCATGCTTCCTGACGCTGATCATGGCGACTGTGCACCGCTTCCCTATTTCTGTCCTTCGTCTTCAATACCTTGGCCTCGTTGCTCCTTTTCCTTTATAAGGGTAGCTGAGCCCTGCTGTCTTCCGCCGCTGCCTTCAATGCAGTGGGTTAGCTCTCTCTTCTCAGTCGCTCAGGTACCGTCATCTTCCTTGACTTTTCTGTCGCAACCATCACGGTTTTCGGCTCTTCTCTGTATCTAGAAACATGCTACGGCGTCGTAGCTCTACCTTATCTCCTCTCCACCAAGACTGTCTATTCGCAAACTGGCAGCTTCTTCTGTAGCTGCGGGACCCTACTCCAACACACTTCCATGGGGGTGTTGCATTTTATTAGGATAGAAATTCCCTCACTAGCCTTAGAAGGTCTTTCTAATGTGATGAACATCCTTACGTCGACCTTACTAGTGTTAGAACACTTCTGTAATGTAATGAACATCTTTACCATGATGGTTGGATCCTTCTTAGCATCAAAGCTTAGGAATGGTAGAATTTTGGAGTGGTTCCCATCAGCCACTAGAATACCTCAGCAAACAATTTTGTCAAATAGGACAGCCATCACAGAAATCCTTTCAAGAATATCAGGATTCTTGGCCAAATAACATTCAACCACCTTTTCCTCTCTTCAAAATTTACCCATTTTGTATCTTCGAATGGATCCGAATGTGGTGCTTACAAAGAGCTAGGTGGTCGAACTCAGTAATGGCTCCATCAAATCCTCACACATGCCATCATCAAGTAGCATGATGACAGCATGCTCGATCATGTGGGTTCAGGATTTGTTCCTTATGTGGAGTTATTAATCATGTCGTCGTTTTTTGTTACAACGTCATGCTACCAATTATAGAAGTGACCTCTGGCTCAAATATTCGTCAGTCCTCAGTTATCTCATGACATGTAGACCATGAATTTGGCATTCATCGACCTCTCCTGGTGATGGTATTAGAATGTACTTTATTTCTGTGCCCCACTCCATGTGAGGGCCATACTCACCTTCCGTCGTTTGATCATTAGGGCACCTCTGATTATCATACACATGAAACAATGAACCTTTAGATTCTGGGAAGTGATGTACATCATGGATTTGATTTTTTCTTGTAGATCTGTTTAAATGGCATCTAGACCTTTGATTACCTATCACCTCTATCCTTTACGTACTCACCCCCAAAACATCGCTTCTTTACATCCAAGATGAGTGGAATTTCCTACAACTATGGCTCTTCATTTTGGTTTTGGTTTTTATAGGGGATTATTTTCATCTAGGATGAGAATAACTATGTTAGAATAATCAACCCATAGTTACCTACCTTAGACATTAATTTAATCATTTTTTTCTTATTACCTAGTTTCGTAGATTCCACTCTATTCTAGTTTCCTTCTACATGTCCTAGAAGTAAACACATGCTAAAAATAAGTCATGGAGTGCTTGGGAAAAATATTGGAAACCCATTTTAGCATGTCTACTTTACTCCAGATTCTCCAAAGCACATATATGCTTTTTTTGTAAAGCTTCCTTGTTTTATTTCTGATTTAAGGAAAAGGGAAACATAGACTAGTGGTAACTGCCTTGTTTTTTTCCCACATCATCCTCCCTAATTTTCCCCAAATAAAAGCATGTATGAGTTTTATTTCCATCCCTCTTTATCTTTCCCACTTGAATTATCCAATTCGTGAGCATCTACCTAGATTTGGAAACTGCTTTATGCACCTATGGGGGATTTGACTAGTTTTGGTAAGCCTACTTTTGGACTATTTTGAATGGAATATTTATGCATTCAAATATCTCATGTAGTTATATATTATATAAGCCTATTACTTCATAATTTTGGCTATTGTACACTTACTCAATATAGATTACTGTTATGCTCCAATTTCAGTCTCTTTTGGTGTTAATTTTGCATGTTTGATTAGCAATTTTGTGAGTGTAATTGTTCTATCTCTTGGGTTCAATTTCCACATGGTATTAGAGCCTTCATATATTTATTTCTCTCCTTCCATATTGATATTATATGTTTGACATCTTGACTGGGAGCATATTCTGCTGATTGAAGGGCACAGTTTCTGAGCTATAGACCAATCTCATAAGATCATCTTGACTCCATTCAATTCCTTTGAGTGGAAAGCTAAGATGGAGATATTTTTGAGAGGGAAATGTATCTATAGGGTGACTATGGAAACTAAGGCAGATCCCAATGCAGCTTCAAAGAAAATCAAATGGCACATTAGGAGGGATGAGGCTTACGGTCTTTTGTGTCTGAGGATTTCAAGAGACCTCCTCTTCCATCTTGGTGGATTGACCTCACCTAATGAAGTGTGGGAGAATATTGTAGATATTTTTGGAAATATAGATGAGATAAGAGGACATGAAATTGAGAATGAGCTGATCTCCCTAAGTCCCAGTAGCTTCGAATCCTTGCAACTCTACTTTTCCAAGTTTAAAGCTCTTGTTTTGGAGCTAAAATAGTGTGGGATAAAAAATAAGGAAGAGAAACTAGTTTTGGCCATACTCTCTAGGATTCACCCTAACTATTCAGTGTTGGTTTTGACCTTCCATGCCACCAAGTTGACAGCTCAAGCCTGGAAGATGCCTAAGCTTGTAGAGTTCATGGAATCCCTCACACAGGAACAAGATAAGTTGGTGATGATGAACACCATCAAACCTTCCAAACACCAAGCTTTGGTCGCTGGAGATTCAAGGGTTGATTCAAAAAGCAAGAAAAAATCTAAAAATCCACTTGAGCAAAAGAGAGACAAGAATAAGTCTTAAGAGGAGCCCCAAGGTTTCAAGAAGAACTCCTAGAAGAAGAAGAACAAAGGAGAAATGAGTAAGTGTGCATATTGCAGTAAGGGCTATCATCCTAAGAGCTCTTGTATGAAGAAGCAAATTGAGATGTTGAACCAACTCCTAGAAAAGAATAACATCTCCCTTCTTGATTTCTCAAAGAAGAGGGAAGGAGGATCAAATTCAGAGGACAAAGAGAGAGTACATGCCTTTGTTGCTGGCACATCAAGCTCACCTAGCTTCATCATAGATTCTGGAGCTTCTGGACATATGGTTTCAACAAAATAGGCATTCTCCTCTCTTGAAATGTTGAAAGGTCCACCAATAGTTTTGGGAGATGACTCTCTCACTAACAGTTTGGGGAAGGGAAGGATTGATCTTGACCATGGTAAGTTCAATAATCTGTTGTATGTTCCAAGTCTTGCCTCTAATCTCTTGTTAGTGTATTACATGAATCACACTAGGTCTCCAAAGAAGGTCATATTCTCCCCTGATGATGTTTAAATCATTGAGATTTTGAATGGTAAATTCATAGCAAAAGGTGTTGTTGATCGCACTTCGAAGGTATACATGTTTTCCCATTTTCTACCCTACTCAAACCCCTCTACTCTTCTGATTCATGCTAATGAGGCAAGCAATCTTTGGCATGAAATATTTTTCCATCTTAACTACAAGTATCTTTCTGATTTGAGTGAAAAATATATGGTCATAGGGTTACCAAATATCAAGTTTTCTAAGGGAGTCTGTCAAGGTTGTATCCTAGGAAAACACCCAGAGCACAAATATGAGAGAGATAGTCATGAGAGAACCTCTGCACCTCTTGAGTTTATCCACAGTAAAATTATTGGTCCATTCCCTCATATGCCCATTATTCAGTCCAACTATGCACTAACATTCATAGATGACTTTTACAGGTATTGTTGGGTTCACTTCCTAAAGCATAAGTCTACAGTTTTTGACCTCTTCAAAGTCTTTAAAGCCTTGGTTGAAAACTAGTCTTGGAGGAAACTCAATATCCTCATATTTGAAAATGGTGGTGAGTATGTAAAGTCTAAGTTCATTCAGTATTGTAAATATGTAGGTATTTAGATGTAGTATTCGATCCCTTACACACCACAGCAAAATGGTGTTGCTGAGAGAAAGAACAGGTCACTGAAGGAGATGACAACCTGCATGATGGAGGCTAAGACTTTGCCACCAAAGTTTTCTACCGAGGCTATAAACTGTGCATCCTACATCCAAAATAGGGTGCCTCATAATCAGCTTGATGGTATGACTCCTTTCAAATCTTGGAGTGGGCACAAGCCAGATGTGACCCATTTCAGGATTTTTGGCTCAAAGGCTTGGGCTAGAATTCCAACTGAAAAGAGAAAGGATTTGCAGCCCCAAAGCCAAGAGTGCCTATTTTTTGGGTATTATCATGATTCAAAAGGGTACAAGCTAATAAACTTGAGCAATAACAAATCCTTCATTGAAAGAAGTGTTCAGTTCCAAGAAGAGTCTTTAGTAGAAGTTGAAGTTGGAGAGTCTTCTTCCCCATAAGATCCATTGATTGTAAATGAAGAGACTAATGAGTTTGTTGATTCTGATATGTATTATAATTATGATTTGATTACAGATCTTAACATTCCTACAAGACCAAAATGAGAATAAAATACCATTCATGCAGCTGGAGAACTAGCTGGAAATCCTAATGACACTAGGAGGACTAGATCTCAATTTGAGAGTGCCCTTTGTGTTAAAGATCCTCTTTTTCTTGAGAAGTGCTATATAATGGTTGAATCATATCCATGGACATATGAATATGCAGCACATGATCCAATATGTAAAACATCCATGAAATAAGAATTCATCTCACTCTAGAAGAACAACATTTAGGAACTCGTTGATCTTCCCCCAGGGAGGAAGCTAGTTCAATGTAAGTGGGTTTTCAAGACTAAGTTTTTTGCTGATGGTTCAACTTTGAAATATAAGGCAATATTGGTAGCCAAGGGATACTCACAATTACATGGTATTGACTACAATGAAACCTTTGCACCAGTGGAAAAGATGGACTCCATAAGGCTAGGTTTAGCCATTGCACTTTCGAAACAGCTAGCGGGAGGTACATCACATGAATGTGAAGTGTTTTTTCCTAAATGGAGATATCACTGAAGATATTTACATGCAAAAACCTGAAGGTTTTTTTTCTAATCCATCTTTAGTGTGCAGGTTAAAGAAATCATTGTATGGGCTCAAGATGGATTAACCTGCACACTAAAGATGGATTTCTTTAACCTGCACACTAAAGATTTCTTTGTAGCTGCATTGGGATATGCCTTAGTTTCCATAGTCACCCTATAGATACATTTCCCTCTCAACAATATCTCCATCTTAGCTTTCCACTCAAAGGAATTGAATGGAGTCAAGATGATCTTCTGAGATTGGTCTATAGCTCAGAAACTGTGCCCTTCAGTCAGCAGAATATGCTCCCAGTCAAGATGTCAAACATATAATATCAATATGGAAGGAGAGAAATAAATATATGAAGGCTATAATACCATGTGGAAATTGAACCCAAGAGATAGAACAATTACACTCACAAAATTGCTAATCAAACATGCAAAATTAACACCAAAAGAGACTGAAATTGGAGCATAACAGTAATCTATATTGAGTAAGTGTACAATAGCCAAACTTATGAAGTAATAGGATTATATAATATATAACTACATGAGATATTTGAATGCATAAATATTCCATTCAAAATAGTCCAAAAGTAGGCTTACCAAAACTAGTCAAATCCCCCATAGGTGCATAAAGCAGTTTCCAAATCTAGGTAGATGCTCACGAATTGGATAATTCAAGTGGGAAAGCTAAAGAGGGATGGAAATAATCCTATTACATACTCCAATATGATCCAATATGTAAAACATCCATGAAATAAGAATTCATCTCACTCCAGAAGAACAACATTTAGGAACTCGTTGATCTTCCCCCAGGGAGGAAGCTAGTTCAATGTAAGTGGGTTTTCAAGACTAAGTTTTTTGCTGATGGTTCACTTTTGAAATATAAGGCAATATTGGTAGCCAAGGGATACTCACAATTACATGGTATTGACTACAATGAAACCTTTGCACCAGTGGAAAAGATGGACTCCATAAGGCTAGGTTTAGCCATTGCACTTTCGAAGCAGCTAGCGGGAGGTACATCACATGAATGTGAAGTGTTTTTTCCTAAATGGATATATCACTGAAGATATTTACATGCAAAAACCTGAAGGGTTGGTTTCTAATCCATCTTTAGTGTGCAGGTTAAAGAAATCATTGTATGGTATGCCAAGACTGATGGCTTTCTACTGTGATTGAGTTTTGTTCGATGAAAGTCTGATCCTAATGTATACTTGAAGCTGATTCATGTTTATTTGATGATTATTTTCTTGTATTTGGATGACCCTTTGATTATAGGAAGTTCAAAGAAAGAGCTTGCCTCCTTGAAGGATGCAATGAACCATGCATTTTCTATGATAGATTTGGGATTGTTGAGCCAATTCTTGGGTCTCGAAATTGCTCAATCCCAACATGGAATCAAATTAGATCAGTCCAAGTATGCCCTAGATTTCCAAAACAAGTTCAACATGAAATATTTCATGCCAAGCAAGACTCGCTTCCTTTCAGGAGTTAAGCTTGAAGAAGCAAGTTCTTCTCATATGGTAAATAATACACTGTATAGGCAATTGATTGGGTGTTTGATTTATCTTACACACACTTGACCTGACTTATCTTATGTAGTTAGTGTGGCTGTTAGATACATGGATCAATCTCATGAGATCCACTAGAGGGAATCCAAAAGGATCCTAAACTTTGTTCAAGGAACAAGAACTCATGTGATCTTCTACAAAGAAAAATCTGATCTTGATTTGTTTGGGTTTACTGAAAATGATTGGGAAGGTGACAACAAATATCTAAAGTATAAATCAAGATATGTGTTCATGCTTGCAGAAGGACCAATCAGCTGATTAAGAAAGAAGCAGAGTTCCGTAGCACCCTCATATACAGAGGCAGAGTATAGAGGAGTTGTAAATACAACAACTCAATGTTTATGGTTACAGAGGATACTTGGAGAATGTGGCTTCGAATCAGAGTTTTCAACTATTATATACTATGATAATCAGAGCACCATTTGAATATGCAATGATCCAATTTAGAGACAATGAACCCAGCACATTGAGACCCATATGCACTACATCAGACAGCTTGTGCATGATGGTACCATTCATCTACTCTTCTGTGCATCTTTAGAATAAGTAGCAGACATATTCACCAAAGTTTTTTGTGAGAAGAAATTCATCAATCTCAAATCACTACTGGAGATTGCTGATCATGCTATGAAGCATGATTGATGACAATATTTCCAAATTTTGTTTTCCTGTCCATGTTTAAGGGAGGATTTTCCCACTAGGTTTTTTCCTCTTAACTTGGTTGTATCGACATGTAGTATGTAAAGGGTGACTAATATTTCTTGCTAGGCCCTATAGTTTTATGATATTTACTCATAAATTCAGGCTTAAGGGAGGGTGTTAGAATAATAAACCCATAGTTACCTACCTTAGAAATTAATTTAATCATTTTTGTATTATTACCTTCTTATCCCAAAAACTCCCTCACTCAGCTCTACATGGCCAACACAACCCAAGGATACTCATACACGACCCTCATTTAACCCCATTTGACCCCCACACCCTCAAGAAGGCTTAAAAACATGAAAAAGGGATTAAAAACCCCTAAAAAGAGCCTAAATAGCTCTCGTAGGGGATAAAACCTCCAAAAAGGGGCTAAAATCCCTCAAAGGAGCCTAAAACCCTAAAATGAGCTAAAGTTTGAGTGAAAGGGGCTAAAGCCCTGACCAGGGGCTTAGAACCCTAAAAAGGCTATAAATAGAGAGGTGGGGGTCACTCTCAAGACATTCCTTCCTTGCATACTGTTATCCTGCTCGAGTGAGTAACGTGAGACCATTTTCCTCTCAAGCCATTCACACTCCCTCTCATCCATTCTCACATAGATCCATTGCTCTCCCATTCTCAAGAGAGGTGCTTCTCCAAGCTAGGGCATGGTGGCCCATTTCCACCAAAAGAAGGTATATTTTCTGTTTTCTTGTGTTTAGTTGAGTTTTTCTAACCCATCTTTGGTTGCATATTTATGGCATAACATGTTCAAAAATCAATTATTGATTATTTTAATTAATAAATTGATGAATAATGGAGCAAATCCAAAATCAATAAATCAATGGATTCTCAGCCGATTTGATTGAAA
>LPNX010350738.1:989902-1008262 GCA_001517045.1 Pseudotsuga menziesii
CCGCAGCACCTATGTTTTAACCATCTGTCTATGCAAGGATTTTTAAGTTGCAGATGATCTCACTGGTAGAAGAGGTTGAGCTGGTTTGAATCTTCCTCATATTCAGTATCTTATGAATGACATAGTCTCTCGGTGTTCCACCAAAGCGGAATCCAAAGCCCAACATTTCCAGGCTTCAAACACTCTTTCTCTCTCTTCCTCCTTTAAAAATTATTAAACTTTCCTCAAACTGGTTACTTTAAGGTTTCTTTTTAAATCTGATCTATCTCATAAATAAAAGCATATATAGATCTAATTAGCAAGATCCCTTCAAATTTCTAGATCTTAGTTTCATTGTGCACATAAAGTTCAAATTCAAGAGATCTAGCTAAATTGCCTTAGTTTCGCAAGTAGTTTATTGAAAAATTCATAGCTTGCTGTTAAGGTAGTTTCATTTGCTGTTCAATAATTTCAATATTCTGCAATCAGTGCTTTTAATTGGCTACACAAAAAGCAAGCCAATATCCCAAGGAAAGCTTGCTTTCCTTGGTTCCTTTTTCGTCGGTTTAGCTAGTTTAATTTCATTAATTTTTTGAGATAAAGTAGGCTGACCCAAAGGCACTCTTAAAGTGCTTTGGGGAATTTTTTATTCTAATTCGCTCGCTATCATTTAGCAGGTCTGACAGAGAAGAAAGGAAGCTTCTGTCAAAAGTGGATTTTGGAGCGCTCAAATCCCCCCAGTGGTCTCTCTTTTGTCACATAATTTGTAATTTTTTTGCATAAACTGTAATATCTTGGTTTCAGCCTGTATAAGGACCAAGAAAGATATATTTTATCAGTCCTTTGATGTTGTAACCTTGTTGGAGCAGGGTCCCGCAGCTACAGAAGAAGCTGCTAGTTTTGACGGAAAGATAAGTTTTGGCGGAAAGAAGTTAAGACAGAGCTACGACGCCGTAGCACGTTTCCAGCCGGAGAGCAGAGCCGGAAACCATGATTTTTAAGATAGAAAAGTCAAGAAGGAAATGGTACTTGAGCGGCTGAGAAGAGAGAGCTCACCCACTGCATTGAAGGCAGTGGCAGAAGACAGGAGGGCTCAGCGACCCTCATAAAGGAGAAGGAGCAATGAGGCTGAAGCATTGAAGGCGAAGGACAGAAAAGCGAAGTGGTGCATAGTACCCATGATCAGTGCCAGGAAGCATGGAAGACTACAGAGAGCTGTGGTGTGACGGAAAGCGGCTACCTCAAGTACAGATATGGCCGACTGTCACTAGTTAGGTTTCGGGTTACTGTTGGGATAGGCCCACAGTGTTGTAATGGAAAGACCTTCGGGCTGCCTATATAAGAATATATTTTGTATTGTAAAAGGGTTGGTTGGTGGTTTGGTTAGTTGGGTCATTCAGTTGTTAATAGTGTTTTGCAGAGTGTTAGACTGTTGTAAAAGCCTATCTCTGGTTCTGTTACTAGCGGTAGTAATCTTACGATAACCAGTAGCTGGCTTATAGAATATGTATGTAAAGATCCACAGGGATTGACAGAGAGGGAAGAGTATATTGTAGGAGAGAAATATAGAAGAGATAAGAGATCTAAGAGAGAATATCCTAAGCTGCATATGCGGTGCAGCAAAACTGTGTTTTACCTTCCCCTGAGCTATAATAAAAACACAGTTATGTGGACGTAACTTCCATCCTGGAGGTGAACCACATTAAAATCAGTGTTATGCGATTGGTTTATGTGTTATGTTTCTTTATGCAATTCTCAGTCAGTTTATGGACTTTGTTTACAGTTTAATGAATGAATGTGTTAATCAGTTCACAACAATATAGAAGGGTAAAAATAGGTTAACATCTTTGGCACGATGTTTATGGTTCATTCATGCTTTGCATAAAACAGTCTCTATTGCAGTATTGAATAGCCTTGTATGTTAAGTCTTCCACGTCGACACGAGCAATGCTAAGTGTGCTAAACCACGGAGGTAGGATATCACAGGGAGGTGATACCGCACCGGCAGAGGAGCTGCGGTGCGCGATACCGTAGGTGAAGGACTTAGTGTTGGGTGGGAAGTGCGTGTTGCACCATGCACAGCGATTTAATAAGGTAGGAGATATCAAGGACCTGAGAAAGTGCGCGCCGTAGGGAAGGATCGCGCAGTGGTATAAAGACCATCTCGTGGATAGAAGAGCTATGAGAGAGGAGATCGCGCGACGTGAGCAAGAGGTCGCGCGACGCGCAGAGGAGAGACCGCAGCTAGGAGAGCTGCGAGCCTCAGTGGGATTCCCTCAGAACCCAGTCCAAGACACTTGAGTCCTTGGCCAACCCATTACAGTCACTTCGGGTGAGACTTCAGGCTGCTTTGCGGTCTGTCACCGAAAGGGCCAGTGATCTAGGGGTGTTGTTGGTTGGATATAGTAAACCCGGGTCTACCCATAGCAGCCAACAAATGGTTTCGTTGCCGGTTTTGAACAATTGAGGGATAATGTTCTGTTGGAATCCCACCAGAGAAGAGTTTCACCAGTGGCTGGATTCAAACCTAAGGGAGTTTTCCCAGAAATAAAATCGGAGCCCTAAACTGAGCACAGAGGCCTGGTTAGAAAAGCATATCGCTTCAGATATACACGCTATATTTTTTGCAACCTATGGAAACGAGATTTTCGACTGGTTATCCAAGTTGACAGATAGGAACACATTCAAGAAGAAAAGAAACATTGTCTGGACACCGGAGCTAATTTAGACCGTGCAGAACCTTGACAATCCCATTACGAGAGCAGTGGAATTCTGGCTTACGAGTGTGCTAGGAGGCTTTGTTACAGAATTTGCAGTTGACTAGAGAAAAAGCTTCAGCGAGGCTGAGCGGTACTTCTTCAAAGGATATCGTGGTAAGTACCTAAAATATCTAAACTTGTCGATTAATATGCTGCTACATGAAAAAGGATTAATGGACATGGTTTCAGATGAATAAGTAAAGATAGTAATGTCACAAGAGTTTGAAAGTGATTTTGATGACATTGGACGCACACGTAGTGGCAAGAAATATAAAGTAACTTTCGGCTCCCCTGTATTTGGAGATAGTTCAGACAATATTAGGAAACCGAGCCCTAGTACCACAGAAGAACCAGAGGGGGGTATCCCTTACCAGGCCTATACCCCACAGAAACAGACCGGGACTCAGAGTAATCCCGTAGGTACTCCATCCAGTAGCTCACAGACAGTACCTACTGCCGCTACATCACCTTCACCTACACCGCTGAGTGGTAGTAATCCAGTCAATCAGAACCCACCGCAGAGAAATAGAATGGGAGATGATATGAAGCTACCTACCTTTAAGGGTACATGAGCAGAGGACCCGGAACAGCATTGGTTCCTATGCGAAGCCATGTGGACCATTAAAACAATCAATGACGATAACCTTAAAATTGTACAGTTGGTCACTACACTCAGAGATCGAGCTTTAACATGGTACATAAAGTATACCACTCTACCTAAGACACTTTCCCAAGTCAAGAATGCCATGACTAAAGAGTTTAAGAAACCTAAGTCTGAATCTCAGTGCATAACAGAGCTCAAGGATATTAAGCAGCTACCATCAGAATCAGTATGGGACTTTGACCAGAAATTCAAAGCCCTTATAGACCAAGTAAGTTTTGAGTTTGTGCCAGAGCAGCATAAGGAATGGTTTATTGCAGCGCTTCTCCCTCACATCAGAGTGCCACTGATGCAGCAGAAACTCTAGACACAGGATGACACATTGGAGATGGCGATGAAGCTAGAAGATTCACCTTTAGCAGAAACTAGTGCAGGCATGACAACTCTACAGAACCAGTTGGCCAACCTCACGTTACAGATACATGAACTTAAGAAAGGAAAAGAGGTTATGCAAGACATATGGTGCTTACGATGTAGAGCACAAGGTCATACCAAAGACAACTGTCCAGTCTTTGCAGAATATCTAGCGTCAGGGGATCCTAACCCCTTACCACGAACGCAAGGGCCATGCTGTGAAATATGCAAAACACAAGGACACCCACCTCAGTAATGCCCTTTGCTTCATAAGTATGTATAGACACCTAAGAACCTATACTGTGTCTTCCGCAGCTCTGTCAGACATGATGAATAGAATTTCCAAGCCTATGAGCTCATGTTAGATAGAAAACATGATGTATACAGAGTCCAATCAGAAACACAGGGTCTAGCAGCAGGACCACAGCCTGATCCGACCTATGGAGGCCAGGGAGGAGGATTCAGAGGACGAGGCCGTGGGGGAGTCTTTGCAAGAGGAGAAGGCTTCGACAGAGGAGAGGTTTTTGGCTGTGGTCGCGGACCAATCACTTGTTATAACTGTGGAGTTGTAGGACACTATGCTAGGGACTGTCAGAGCCCCACCACTACTTGTAATTACTGTAAATATTACGATCATACCATAGAGGAGTGTCCTACCTTGATAGCTAAGATCAAATATACTAAGCCAGCGGTACACCAGAACGTCCAGCTTATTGTTGCTGAGCAGGCAGAGCCAGAACCAAGAGTCAATATTGTGACTCGTAGCGGTGCTTCCACCAGTGGGACATCGCAGGAGACTGGAAAGAACATAAGTCAAGAGTGGGTGCGCAGAGCTCCTGGTAAAGCAACAGCACTCGACCTACAGAAGAATAAAGAGAAATTTCATGAAGCCAAGGCTTCCTTCGAGGAACCTACACAATCAGGATCGTAGGTACCGCCGTCTAGGGGCGTACCGCAGCAAGTACCTTGTGTCAATAACCCCGAACAGATACTGCAGGATACCACATCGGGAAGATGTGACCAGGATGAATCGATAGGAAATGTACAATCCTTCCTGCGCAGTTGTTTGAAGCTCTTTAGAAATGAAAAAGCTATCAGCGAGCTACAACGCATCATAGATCAGTGTCAGCAACCTTCTCTATCGGACAGTGCACACCGCGCTGTTCATAATATTACAGGACATACAAGGACCGGAAGGGAGATGAAACTCACAGCACAGATTGGAGAGTTCGAAATGGACGAAGTCATCTTAGATCTAGGATCAGAGGTGAATGTTCTAACTAAGAAGACATGGGAACAGATGGGTAGCCCTCAGTTAGCCATATCACCTATCCACCTGAGACTAGCTAATTAGCAGTGAGTATCACCATTAGGTCGACTGCCGCAGGTGCCAGTTGACATTGACGGAGTTCGTACTTTTGCGGACTTCGAGGTTATAGAAATCATTGGTGACAGTTGACCATATCCAGCACTATTAAGTATTGATTGGGTGATTGGTAGCAAGGCTGTCATCGACCTAAAGAGAAGACAAATGACCTTTGAGGATGCGCAGATCTGGGTCATCGCACCGCTGGATCCTTACCAAGGTCCTAGATATATCGAACCTATCCGAGCCGAGGAGGAAGCACATAACATGGATAGTCTCTACCAGATGACTGCGAACCAGAGCGACTACATCAATCCAACCACAGAAGGGAACACTAGTTGGCAATACGACAGCTCATGCGCATCGGATTCTAATATTGGTCTAGAGAACTGGCAGAACAGACTTTACGAAGTCTCAGCGCGCAGATGTGTGTTTATGAGTAAATCACTGCGATGGATTGGTGTAGAGATAACTGAGATTCCATCATATCATGGTCTAACAGATATTCAGGAATTCCTTGAGCAGTTTGAGCAACAGATGCCTTACGAGCAGAGGATCGCAGCTATGGACCTTGCAGTACGAGCCACACCTGCAAGATGGTGGTACGCGCATAAAGAAAATATTGCATCATGGGATGATATTAAAAGATTGACGGCCATCATATTTTCGGTCGACAAAGAGTATGTCCCATGGAATTACACAGGAGAAACTGAACCCAGGGCACACATTCAAACATGTGAACAGAACTGGTCGGACATTCCAGAGGATGAATGGGTTCACAGATTCATTCACACATTGGACACAGTCCCAAGGAACTGGTACACAGAGACTAAGTTGCACAAGGGGATGACCACATGTTCACTTATGACAGATAGTTTCCTACTTACCTTCGCATTTGAATCAGAACATCCAAGTTTTGCTCAGGCCCTAGACATAATCAAGATCAAGATATTCGAGGACTGTACCATCCCAGTGCAGGCTCAACCTGAGTGGACCATCCAGTTGCAAGACGCGCTTGAGTACTATAACTTCGCAGCAAAAGCAGACAATGAAGATAAGGATGAGGATGAGGATCTTCACAACACCAACATTCCAGAGTCAGAAGGGACTCGCGATGTTGGGGGACCACAGTTAGAGATTCCAGCAATCACCGAACCTATCAAGATTAAAAAGATCAATATTGGCACAGATGCAGAACCTAAGTTTGCCTCTATTGGAGACTATTGGAATGATGAAATAGTCGGACAGATTGCCGACTTGTTACACGACTATCAGGACCTATTTCCCACCAAGTTCACAGAGATGAAGGGAATAGTTGGAGACCTGGGAGTTATGAGGATACCATTGAAGGAGGATGCTAGACCAGTTAAGCAGCGCCCATATAGATTGAACCCATGCTACAAAGAAAAAGTAAAGGATGAAATCGATAATATGCTAGCAACAGGCATCATTGAGCTAGTAGAAGAAAGTGAATGGGTTAGCCCCATGGTTGTATAAGAAAAGAAAACAAAAGGAGACATCAGGATCTGTGGCGATCTGCGCAAGCTCAACGATGCATCGCTTCACGATCCATTTTTGACACTGTTCACTGATGAGGTATTAGACAATGTGGGAGGACAAGAGGTCTACTCCTTGACTGATGGGTTTTCAGGCTACCATCATATTAGAATACATCCAGAAGATCGGTCCAAAACCACCTTTGCAACAGAATGGGGCTCGTTCCAGTATACGGTAATGCCCTTTGGTCTTAAGAATGCACCAGCTATATTTTCTAGAGTAGTCGTTGCTGTATTTAAAGAATACATTCATAAATTCTTAGAAGTATATTTTGATGATTGGACTGTATTTGGACTAATTGACAAACATATAGGAGACTTAAGACTGATGTTAGAGAAATGTAGGCAGTACCAGATTTCTTTAAACTTGAAGAAATGTATATTTTGTGCACTGTTTGGTATTTTGTTGGGTCACATTGTTTGCAGACAAGGCTTGATGGTAGATCCCACGAAGATTGCCATCATTGTAAACCTTCCAGCACCCAACTCATCCAAGCAACTGAGGACAGTACTTGGTCATACCGGGTACTACAGAAAGTTCATCAAGGGCTATGCAAAGATCACAGCACCAATGGAGAAATTGCTCAAGAAAGATGTAAAATTCCTATGGAATGAGGAATGTCAGCAGAGTCTAGACATGCTTAAAGAGAAAATGGTTACAGCACCCATCTTAGTATTTCCCGACTGGACTATGCCATTTCATGTACATGTGGATGCGTCTGGCATTGCATTAGGGGTTGTTCTAACACAACCAGGAGAAGGGGACATTGACCACCCTATCGCATATTTCAGCAGAAAGCTCTCGACAGCAGAAAAGAACTACACCACAACTGAAAGGGAAGGCTTAGCTATGGTGTATGCGCTACAGAAGTTCAGGCACTACCTGTTGGGTGCCCTATTCAAGATGTTTACTGACCATTCCACGTTAAAGTATTTGGTTAATAAGCCAGTGTTAGGGGGGAGAATCTGTAGATGGTTACTCCTCTTTCAGGAGTATGATTTTGAAATCATTGTGAAACCAGGAAGACTGAATGCAGGACCTGATCATTTGTCACAGATAGACTCAGGAGAAGAGCCAAGTAACCTAGATGAGAATCTACCATATGCGCCGTTGTTCACTATCCAGATCGCAGATGAATACTATGCCGATATTATTCAATTTCTCACTATGGGAGTAGCACCTGATGAGTTTACTAAGCAGCAAAAGAAGCAGTTCGTTGTTAAAGCAGCAGAATTCACCCTCATCGCAGGACACCTATACAAGTTAGGCCCGGATGAAGTTTTTCCCAGATGTGTGATGTCGCATGAAAAAGACATCATTATCAGAGAGGCACATTCAGGAACCACAGGAGGTCATTTTGCAGGAAAGCCAACTGCGCAAAAAATACTAGAGGCAGGATTATGGTGGCCTACATTGCATAAAGACACCAAGGACTTTTGCAGATGCTACGATATCTGCCAAAGGGTGGGAAAACCCTCGCGACGCGATGAAATGCTGCTACAACCACAGGTCACGTTGTGTGCATTTGACAAATGGGCTATAGATTTTGTGGGTCCTATCAACCCACCAGGAAAGCGCACTGGTGCAAGATATATTATCACTGGAACAGAGTACCTCACCAGATGGGCAGAGGCCAAAGCACTAAGAAATTGCGATGTTGCTATAGCTGCACAGTTCCTTTTCGAAAACATCATCAGTAGGTTTGGATGCCCAGTAATTTTGATGAGTGATCAAGGCACACATTTCTTGAATAGCACTATTGAGGCATTGACAAAAAATTCCAGATCCAGCACCATAAGAGCACTCCCTACCATCCACAGGCTAATGGTACAGTGGAGGCCTTTAATAATATTTTAGAAAATGCTCTTACTAAGATCTGCAATAGCCAGAGGAATGATTGGGACCTCAGAGTTAATGCTGTATTATGGGCATACAGGACCACATGCAAGAAACTTACGGGACACACACCTTTCAGCTTAGTATATGGATAGGAGGCTGTTATTCCTATGGATTATATTCTTCCCAGTTTAAGAATCACTCAGATTACCGAGATGAATGATATAGACATAGTTGAGTGAAGGTTAGCACAATTGCTTACCTTAGAAGAAGACAGATTCATCGTCAGATTCCATCAGAAAGTGCAGAAGGCACGAGAAAAAGCTTGGCATGATAGACACATAAAGAACAAGACTTTCAAGATCGGATACCTAGTGCTCCTCTATGACAACAAATTCATTAAGTTTCCAGGGAATTTCAAGACACATTGGCTGGGGCCATATCAGATACAGCAAATCACAGAGGGAGGTGCCGTCCAGCTCAGCCAGCTGAATGGGGAGCTTTTGCCCACATGGATTAATGGCAGTAGGATTAAGCCCCATAGTGGTAGCCACCCCACCTCTTAACTAGTCGTAGCGGTGCAGATGTCCAGTGTAGTTGAAAGGAGGCATCGCACCGGGAACAAGTCTACACCTAAAAAAAAAAAAAAAAATATTATTATTATTTTTAGTTTGTTGCTTTATGCAAGTGATGCGGAGTCTCATCGCAGCAACGCAATGTTTCCCCGTGCCACGTACTCAGTTTTGCAACCGACAAAGGCCAGTCATGTCAACAACTGACAGGTAGTTAATGAGGTAATGATCCATATATCTTACCGTAGATTTGGCAGCAGTATAATAAATTTTTCCATATTTGGTAAATCTCCGACGAGACCGACACCTGTGCACACACATTTCGAGGGAAATTCGATCGGATTTCCGCATTTATTAGGGATCGGATGGCGGGTGTGGTCTTGTCCAGGCATTAATGACGACCGACGGGTTCAGTCTAGATGACCGTTGCGTCCGGGATTATCGTATTGGGCATAAAAGCAGCAAGTATTCAAGTGGGACGGTTACATTTTCAGAAAAACCGAGAGCCATAGAGTTAAGTCGTTAAGAGTTCTGTGTCCAAGTGGTTATAGAGTGCTGTGATTTTCAGAAGTTGCAGCCAGTGCACACCCGCCATTTTGTACTAAGTGGGTTATGTCAGAGGACGAACCGATAGAAAACATTTTGAGAAGATTTTAGCGTTACGGCCTTGCTAGAGCTATGACAACGCCACCAAAGAATGCTCCGCCAAGTTCGTCACAGACCAGACAACAACCAAAAACGAGGAGCCAATCTCAGGTCAATGATGAATCCGGTTCAGAGCGTGAGGAAGAAGTTCACAGCGGAGCAGACTACATGATACCATGAGTCGAAGGTGCGCCAGCACCAAAAATTTCTAAGAACGCTAAGTATACTGTTCCCATACAACCCATTGATTCTCGAGTAAAGGAAAATGGAGATCTAGTAGGAGATGCTGCTGTTGTTAAATTTGTAGATTATAACCTGGCAGAGGGTAAGACATATCCTCAGTTCAAGCTGGATAGCTATCTGAAGATTGAGAAGAACATAAGGACAGGGAGAGATGAATGTGTTCCCCTGCCGCATGTTCAGATTCTTGAGCAGTCAGGACTGCTCAATTTGCTGAGAATACCTCATTTTGGATGGGGTGCAGAGGTTAACGCCGTGGTGCGTATTTTACTTTCTTGTGCACACGGAGGGTACCTATGGCTAGGCAGCAAGGTGGACCTAAACATTGATTTGATACATCATATCACCAGCCTGTCCAAGACGGGTAGACACCCTGATATACAGACAACAGGAAAAATCAAGGACTCCAAGTTACCACAAGCCCTAGTAACTAAGTATCAGCTACACAGAAGAGGACGAGGTTATGACATTTCAAGTATACCAAATGAGACACTTAGATTCACTTCCAGTCTGCTCGTGGGCAGACTACTAACCAAGGTTCGACCAAAGGAAGTTACAGGATCCGTAATTCACCTGGCCATACAGGTCACAGAGGGGGAACAATTCAATTGGTCTCTATTCTTATTAAATATGTTGCAAGCAGATTGCTTGGAAACTCAGGATGAAGCCAACCACCCTTTGCATTTTTCGTGGTTTCTTATTCTTTGTGCATTTTTCAGATGGAAGGAGCCACCCTATACCTAGTTTCCACAGATGGCAGGTGGCGCACCCAAAGGAGTGCGCTATGCCAGCTTATGGGAGACCAACCGCCCAGCCAAGAAAGCAATCAATGCGATGGTATTCCATGACTACTATAAGATGTTGATGAAGGTAATTCAAGAGACACCACGGCTCAGCATGGAGATTGTGGACATGTATGACAGCCGGCTTAATTTTATGGCAGACAGCCATTTAATCTATCTGCGGCCGAAAAAGACTAAGCGGGATGATTGGGCTACTGGCTCGTTTAGGATGGAATCCCGGGACGTCGAAGGAGTCATAAGAGACTTCGATGACCAATGGAAGTAGGAATATGAAGATACCGCACCACTATCATCAGACTCTGAAGACACAGAACACCAGAACAAGGATGAAGACAAAGAAGACATCCAGACGCAATCTTCAACAGAGGAACCACTACTACGGGAAAAGAAGAGACCTTTACAGCAAGGGTCACCAGGGACACAGCAAAAGAAAAAATAGAAAACCTCAAATCCAACTCTGAAGACAGCATTGACAGACGATGACTATGAAATCATCGCAACACGGACATGTGATACATTGAAGGATTCACTTGACGCGATGAAGGAGGCACAGGAAAAGAGCCAGAGCGCAGTCGAAAAGAAACTTCTAGACTTAAGAATGATGATAGAGAAAACTGCCATGAGGTACACCCCACCTGACAAGATGAACACCGGAGAGACCTCGTCACCACCGATGTCCTGCTAGGAAAGCTTAACAAAAGATCGCCTCAATACTGTGTTAATTCCACCATGGAGTATCCGATTCCCTGCCGCAATGAAGGACCCACCAGTTCAGTTTAGGCAATCCATTGAAGTTAACCTTGCAGAGTTTCATATTGACTAGTTGTATATGATCCAGCAGCAGTTAGGCGCAGAGCTCAAGAGTAGAGACTTACCAGCAGAATACCCAGCTGAAGCAACCGAATGGAGCACTTGCTATCAGTGTTCAGAAAAGGGCAGACGAAGTACGAACATATGAGGAAAGAGAGCAATATATTTCTCAAGTTTTGCAGAGCATTGCATTAGAACTACCCCAATGTAATATTGAGTTCACCCTTCCAATTCCGCAGAAGCTAAGAAGAGTAGCAGACAAAGCAAAGGCTCTGGAAGAAACTGTGACTAGGATGGACATAGAAGTAGCCAAGATAAAGGCAGACCATGAGGTGCAGATCGCTGAGCTTGAGGCTCGCTTACGAGACACCTCCCAGGAAAACCAAAAAGCGCGAGTAGAAGCCCTCCGACTCACTTCTACGCAGATGCAATCTCGCATCGACAAATATCGGTTAGTACTAACCAATGCAACGAACACATGGGCCGAGTTAGATGATCCGCCGGAGAAAGTACAAATCCAGCGAAATATTCAGCAGATAGAGAATACTGCTGTGGCAATGAAAGAAGAAATTAAGGGCTTGGAAGCTCTTCAAAAGATGAGGAAGACAAAGGAGATGAACAGTTTGCAGCAAGAAGCGCAGCAATTAAGAACCAAGGAGATGCACATTAATGACCTGCTTCAACCGTATCAAGAGAAAATGGCAGAGATAGTTGATACGGTTGAACAGAAAATGAAGGAGTTCACTACCACCAGGGAGAACACTGACGCCGCAGAAGACGCCGGTATTAGTCAAGATTTTCTTGACTCAGCACAAGAGAGTGTTGAAGTGATGAAGAAGGAAGTCGAAGGACTTCGTGACAGGTTACAGAAGGCTTCGCAGGAAGCCAAGGCAAAGCTACAGCATGAGAAGCCCGCTGCAGGTGCCTTGAGGACGAGCCACAAGTAAGTGTTAGGGGACTGTTGGAGCAGGGTCCCGCAGATACAGAAGAAGCTGCTAGTTTTGACAGAAAGATAATTTTTGGCGGAAAGAATTTAAGACAGAGCTACGACGCCATAGCACGTTTCCAGCCGGAGAGCAGAGCCGGAAACCATGACTTTTAAGATATAAAAGTCAAGAAGGAAACGGTACCTGAGCGACCGAGAAGAGAGAGCTCACCCACTGTATTGAAGGAAGCGGCAGAAGATAGGAGGGCTCAGTGACCCTCATAAAGGAGGAGCAACGAGGCTGAAGCATTGAAGGAGAAGGACAGAATAGCCAAGCGGTGCATAGTACCCATGATCAATTCCGGGAAGCATGGAAGACTGCAGAGAGCTGTGGTGTGACGGAAAGCGGCTACCTCAAGTACAGATATGGCCGACTGTCACTAGTTAGGTTTTGGGTTAGTGTTGGGACAGGCCCACAGTGTTGTAATGGCAAGACCTTCGGGAAACCTATATAAGAATATATTTTGTATTGTAAAAGGGTTGGTTGGTGGTTTGGTTAGTTGGGTCATTCAGTTGTTAATAGTGTTTTGTAGACTGTTAGACTATTGTAAAAGCATAGCTCTGGTTTTGTTACTAGCGGTAGCAATCTTACGATAACCAGTAGCTGGCTTATAGAATATATATGTAAAGATCCACAGGGATCGATAGAGAGGGAAGAGTATATTGTAGGAGAGAAATATAGAAGAGAGAAGAGATCTAAGAGAGAAGATCCTAAGCTGCATATGCGGTGCAGCAGAACTGTGTTTTACCTTCCCCTGAGCTATAATAAAAACACAGTTCTGTGGACGTAACTTCCATCCTGGAGGTGAACCACGTTAAAATCAGTGTTATGCGATTGGTTTATGTGTTATGTTTCTTTATGCAATTCTCAGTCAGTTTATGGACTTTGTTTAAAGTTTAATGAATGAATGTGTTAATCAGTTCACAGCAATATAGAAGGGTAAAAATAGGTTAACATCTTTGGCACGCTGTTTATGGTTCATTCATGCTTTGCATAAAATAGTCTCTATTGCAGTATTGAATAGCCTTGTATGTTAAGTCTTGCACGTCGACACGAGCAACGCTAAGTGCACTAAACCGCGGAGGTAGGATATCACAGAGAGGTGATACCGCACTGGCAGAGGAGCTGCGGTGTGCGATACCGTAGGTGAAGGAATTAGCATTGGGAAAGAAGTGCGTGTCACACCATGCGCGGTGATGCAATAAGGTAGGAGATATCGCGGACCTAAGAAAGTGCGCGCCGCAGGGAAGGATCGTGCGACGGTATAAAGACCATCTCGCGGATAGAAGAGCTGCGAGAGAGGAGATCGCACGACTCGAGCAAGAGGTCGTGCGATGCGCAGAGGAGAGACCGCAGCTAGGAGAGATGCGAGCCTCAGTGGGATTGCCTCAGAACCCGGTCCAAGACACTTGAGTCCTTGTCCAACCCATTAGAGTCACTTCGGGTGAGACTTCAGGCCGCTTTGCGGTCTGTCGCCGAAAGGGCCAGTGATCTAGGGGTGTTTTTGGTTTGATATAGTAAACCCGGGTCTGCCCATAGCAGCCAACAAAACTCTGTAATAAAATCATCCTTTGAATAGGCTCTTTCGAGCCCATTCCCCATCCCCCTTGGGGGGATTCGCGTCGGTGACATTTTTGTCGTTTTCTGCTTATTTCCTTTTGCTAGAATTGATCTTATTTGCAGGGTAGTATATTTGATCTTGTTTTTAATTCGATATTCCATATCTTACTTTCAAAATTAATCACAATACTTACCCCACGATTTCCCGAGTGACCCGAAAGGGGAAAGAGATTCGTGGTAGGATTAATCAGAAAACCATATTTGTGTAGTTGTTTTATTTTTTCTATCATTTGTTTATCAACAGCTTTAAAATTAACCCCTCCTCGATTCCTCTATTGAGATACACTTGGATCGAAAGAGGTTCTTGGAGGCTTTTCTTTTAAACAAGAACACATCTCTTAATAACTTATTAAAATTTACAAGACTCCAGTGTGTATGCTCTACACTTGGCTGCGGTTCATCTGATCATTCAAGCGATATCAAAAGCACTTGGGTGACTAGCACAATTAGGACTCACCCTCCCCAATTAACAAACCATCAGGTGAAAATCCAACACCTCGATCAAACCTTTACGGTGGAAAAATACCCAAAGGAAGCGGGAACCTACTGAAAAGTGACCTCGGGGCGCCGATCTCTGTCACACCCTAACGGGTGTGTTACCAACATAGCCCCAGAGACTCCATTTCAGCCCACATATTCCTTGCGGGTAGCCGTATAGGCTTTGTTTTGGACATACTCCAAGTACTCTCGGGTATATCTGGAGTCCCCCTTTAGCCTAATTTAATCAATTCATACTTCATTTTTAACTTAAAACATACCAAGATGCAATTGCAAAACATTTATTCCAAACACATGCAAGCACACTGATCTCTTTTGATTCCATTTTTAAGGAACTGGTCTTTTTTGCTTTATATATATATTGTGTATCAACTTTGTGCTTTCGTGTGTATCTTCGTATCTTGTCATCTTGATTGTTTATAGTTAAAATATTCAAAATCCTAAATAACTGATTCAGTACAACATCATTACACTAAGAAATCATCTTTAGTAACTTAATAGGGTCTACCCCCCTTGGCTTCGTTAGGAGTTGAGCCTAAACGGAGGAGTCAAGAACAAGGTGACAGCCTTGACTCGAGACTTGCCCCTAAGGACACACCGAGTGGCTTGAATATTTCTGCCACGTGATCCAGGTGTGTGAAAAGGAAGCAACACTTTTTGGCGCCGTTGCTGGGGATAAATCTTTTTATTCCCGAGTACGACTTAACTTAACTTTTTTCTAAACAACTAAAAAGATAAAAAAAACTTTTGATTGATCTAGTCTTTAAAAAACATAAAAATTAAAACTCGATCCATCTAGTGACTCCACTGTCTAACATCCCTTCAAGAATTTCTACCCAAAGAAACCGTCGACAATTATTCAATCCTCTCCCTGAACCCGAAAGGTTTATTAGGGAAATATTGAATAGGAAGACTTCTCGTAGAAACCTTGAGGATTTAGGAGACCAATCCATCTCAGATATCCATCACATATTTATAGAGACTCATGTTCACTAATCTCAAGAAATGATGGAATTTTACAAACCCCTTGAATTTTCTCAGATAGCAGGTGCTCCTCATAACATTCCAAAAGATGCTATCAAGAAGCTCCCCTGATTTGAGGGAAATAATGCTACCACTGCCAGGACTAATCTCCAAAAGTTTGAAAGGAACCTAGTCAGTTACTGTGATGATGTTGCCTCTAACCATGAAGATATCAAAATGAATCTCTTTTCTTTATCCTTAGAGGATGATGCTGTGGAATGGTATGAAAACCTTGGTGATGATTCATATAAAACCCTTAATGAATTCCTAGCAGGTTTTAAGAAGAGATGGGGGGAAAAGAAAGAACCAAGACATTTGCTTGCTGCCCTTCATAATATAAAGAAGATGGAGAGTGAAACCATGGATGAATTTAATACTAAGTTCAGGGGTGTGGTTGCGGACCTCCCTAGAGACATCAAGCCAAGCGATGCCTCCATCTTGATATATTACATCGAAGCTTTCACTGGTTATTTGAGATACCAATTAATGGATAAAGATTCGGTCGATCTAAAAACTGCTCAAGATCTGGCCGAGAAAATAGAAAGGAATATGCAATCTTCAGGAAAGTCCAACATTCTGGGTTACACTAGGAGAAACACTTCATACAACGAAGAAAAGGGAAAATCCCTTGAATCAGAAGAAAAGGGAACCTCTAAAGACTCCATGGAAAAGATAGCTAGCATGTTTGAAAAAGTGATGACTAGTCAAGACCAATTCATGACAAACCAATCTATGCAAATGAATAAAATCCAGAACAGAATAACCACACTGGAAAGAAATAATGGACCTAGGAATTTTCTGCCAAAACAGAATCAAGTGTATCAAAAGAAGTTTCCTCAGCAAGATCCTAGGATTCCAAACCAGTTAGACTGAACTAACCTGGTAGATGAAGTAATTCCATGGTGTAGACCTTGTCATCAATTCCACCCAGAAAGCACTTGTTATGTTGCGAATCATGTCATGGAACATAGACTTCCCGAGGTTAGTAATCAGGAAACAAATTCAAGCGATCCTGATCATATATACATGGTAGGCCAGGCCTACCCTTTGTCACCATCCAAACAGTACAAGCCTGAGGATGAAACCATTGCAGAATCTTATAGTGAAACTTATGATGAAAACTGTAATATACATGATGGGACTCCTATGTGTTCTCCTTATAATGATGACAGTCTGGAAGGTCTACTACCTTGTGACCTTTTCTCTGAAGAAGATGAGTATGAAAATGAGCACAAGTATAGCTTGGAGCATGATACAAGTGACGAAGACTCCCTTATCCCTGACAAAGATGTTGATGAAGAGTCTTGGACATTCATGGAAAATCCAGTCTATGACATGAATAAAGAGGAAAATAATGAACCAGAAACTTTTGATGGTTTTGTTGATTTTTATGTCTATGACATATCTAAAGAAGAGAGAATGGACCATGTGGCCTTGGGAAACTTTGATATGAAAAAGGAGCATGCTGTTTATGCACATTATCAGTCTGATACATATATCAATATCAGTAATGAAGACAAAGAGAAGTCAATATCGGAACCTGATATCAGCAATGGGGAATCCATCACATTTAACATAGATGATGGTGATGACTATTGGGATTTTTGTGGATATTTTTTTAAGAATTCTATCTATGCTATACCCAGCGAGGGGAGTGTCTATTTAAAGATTTGTGGAAGTCCAATCTACTATAATTCCATAGAGGGAAGCATGAATCTGGAGACCTTGGAAAATCCTAGTATGGAAAAGCAGCATTCAAAACTCTTATATGATCATTCAGAGTCATATCATGCAGAGCCCCACAAGGGTATCAGTAATGAAGATATGGAGAAGCAGTTTTGTGAAAAGATGGATGTGATGCAGTTATTAGAATATCAATCTCAACTATCATCTTCACATATAGAGTTTTCTCATGACTTGGAGCTGCTTGGGGCTTATACAGTGAATTATCATCCGGTAATCCTTGATGATCAGTATGATGGTGTAGTCAATCTGCCTCATCATTCCAATTTGTACATCAACCCTATCCAGTCTTGGATAGAAGCAGCCTGCGCAAGCACTTACCAGTTTGGGAGGAAGTTTGACTACATTATTCATGCCTATGATTTCCCATCCATCCCGCCCCTTCTGGATCATCACGCAAGTTTGCATTTTCTTAATAAAGTATCCTTACTTTGGCTCGTAACCAAAGACAAGGAATTTTTTTTTTATGTCAATAAAATGCTTAGGTGGTTACATTGGATTTCTGATTACACTTAACCCTTTTTATATCATGCTTAGAGTAGGAAAATAAGCTCTTTGAAAGAGAGCATTTACTTTCTGCATTTCTATTTTTAGCTATAATAAAACTTTGCTTCTTTTAGCTAGTTACATCTATTTTGTTTAAATAAATCAGCTTAATGGTTCATTTGGTTTTTCATAAAACTTGTGCTACTGAGGTTTTTCTTGTCAAGTTGAGATGTTTTTGGAGGGTATATAGACTAGAGATTCTAGTGTTCTCGTATCCTCTCCTTGCCTTAAAGACCAGATCGAGCACACGTCCCACAGTAGGAGCTAGAATGTTACCACCTAAGTTGTACTTAGTGGTTTTTATCAAGTGAGCCCGGTGAACCGGACATGGCTAACTTGTTCGGACTTCAAAAAGACCTTTG
>LPNX010350738.1:1011387-1076260 GCA_001517045.1 Pseudotsuga menziesii
CATTTTTATTTTAAAAAACATAGTTTTTTATTCCGTGCACCACACGTTATGCAGATATCCGAACCATGATACGGAAGACAAATCATTTCCTTTGCATGTATTTGGCATATAACTACCTCCATACTTGCACTCACATCACATGTAGTCAAGTCCATCCACCACAATTCACAGACAACTCTCCTAAACTCTATCTGAAAGCCACTTCAATTTGCGTGCCTCTGTCACAATATATCCTGTGCATGTATTGATATGTTTAAGAGCCACTTGCTCCATCCATACTGCGCGAATGACCTTTGGACCACTGTCCACCGTCCCGACATGGGGCACCGCTTATGCCACCGCAATTGGTTGACCATACTAGATTTTCTTTTAAGCTCTTTTTTGACTCCTAAAAGAATGAAAATATTTCTGAGCATAGTTGCTTCCTTTCCTTCTTGTTAAAGGATAGGAAAGGGCATCTACATCATCTCGTTTATCTCCTTTTGTGGACTATGTAGACCATCAAGTGAAAAGGACGACCATGGCATATTCAAGCCAAGACCATTCCCCTCTACATACTTTCATGCTTTCTCAGGAAGAGGGGCCGAGCTTTATGAAAAATCTGACCATGGATTGTCATTAAGCTCTTTTCCAGCCTTCTCATCAAGAAAATATTTCTGAGCAAACTTGGTTTTGTTCATGCTCGTAAAAGTATTTGAATGACCATTTAGTCAGTATATTTTGAACCTTTTTCTAGATTGACTAGACTACCAATGGTAAATAAGTCTCCCATTCCTTAAAAAGGATGGGTGAGCTCTCCCATGTATACTTTTATCATTTTTGGAGAACAAAATACTACCAACAAAAAAGATTCCCCACTGGAGTCTTCTTCATGCTTTCAGACTCTCTAAAATTGAAAGCACCATCGAGCATTTACTTTCTCGGGCTCGCCAAAAATCCACAAGATCATACCAAAATGGTGTCCTTAAAAACCACCCCACAGATAATAGTTTGGTAGCATTCCCACTTTGGGTCGCCTTTGTTTAGAGTACTCTACAATGTGTCTTCCTTGGATCCCATCAGTACCAAAAGTATCTACCTCCCCCAAGTATTTCCCATCTATAGTGACATTCCCGGTATCACAGCTATGATCCCATTCCCACGAGTCAGTTGCATTCGCTGCCTAGTGTGCCCTTCCGTCATACTATGAACAAAGGAGGTTTGAGTCTACTAAACTCCCCCTACCCCTGTTCAAATCTTTCCCTCGCCCCCCCCCCATTCAGTGGGCTAGTCCACATATTGTCTCACATTTTTCGATTATCTCCCTCACGCTTCTCGTCAAGGAAACATCATTTCCTTGACTAGGGGAAGGTCTCCCTCTATCGACAACAACACACATATTCCAGAGGATAGACCTAGAGGTCCCTATATCTTGGTTTCATTAACCTCATTGATGAGTTCCTTGGACCACTTGAGAGGAGTCCTTAGTGCCTCTCAGGATGGTTGTTTCTCATGTGCTCAACTCCAACTACATCATCGCACCATTGAGATTCATACAGGGTATTGATCCATGCAATATTTGGTTAAAGACCCCATATGTCACCTAAATCTAGCACATTGATGATCCTATTCGAGGGACCTAAGCATGTTTATGTCCCTTGTGATTTCCGGGTTGTGTTGGAGATAGTGTTCAGAAGCCCCAACAATGCTTCTATATAGATTGATGATTGGTGCATCATACTTGTACCATCGAGACTCTGAATCTCCATCAGTGATTCCATATAGCTATCTACCATCCCAGATCCAGCAGGATATCAGTCATGAAGATATAGCATTCCATGCAAATTCCATGGGTCCAATGTAGCAGTTCTTCATATCAGTATTGTATTCAGCCTCTCATTGAGGCAACCACTATGTATCATCAGTTGTATATGATCCTCTCTTGTATTATAGAGCATAGATCACATTATTATTTTGACATTGTCATGAGCATGGGGATGCCTGCCCCATCCATATACATGTCACACATTATTTGTATCTCACCCATTTATGGGAACCATATTAATACAAAAATCAAAAGCCACCATGCCCCAGCCTAGGAAGCACCACCTCTTTGCAGAAAATCCTATGATGTCCATTGGCCATACAATGAGATACTGCCCTCACACATCAAGGGGTAATTTGTTAATCCAAACACTCCCTCACTCAGCTTTACATGGCCTACTGTTGGAATAGGGTCCCGCAGCTACAGGAGAAGCTGCCATTTTGGCGGATAGATAGTTTTGGCAGAGATGAAGAGATAAGGTAAAGCTACGACGCCGTAGCATGTTTCCAGCTGCAGATCAGAGCCGGAAACCATGACTATTGGGATAGAGAAGTCAAGGAAGACGACAGTACCTGAGCGGCTGAGAAGAGAGAGCTCACCCAATGCATTGAAGGCAGCGGCGAAGACAGGAGGGCTCAGCTACCCTCATAAAGGAAAAGGAGCGACGAGGCCGAGGTATTGAAGACGAAGGATAGAGAAGGGAAGCAGTGCCAGTACCCATGGTCAGCACTGGGAAGCATGGAATATTGTAGGAAGCTGTGGTGAAGGGAGGCGGCGCCGGTACCCATGGTGAGCATCGGGAACCATTGAAGACTGCAGAGAGCAGTGGTGTGATGGAAAGCGACTACTCCAATTACACATACTTCGACTGTCACTAGTTAGGGTTTTTGGGGGATTACTATTGGGACAAGCCCACAGTGTTGTAA
This sequence comes from Pseudotsuga menziesii, assembly GCA_001517045.1. Taxonomy (NCBI): domain Eukaryota; kingdom Viridiplantae; phylum Streptophyta; class Pinopsida; order Pinales; family Pinaceae; genus Pseudotsuga; species Pseudotsuga menziesii. Next base: position 1,014,118 of record LPNX010350738.1, read on the forward strand.
TGGCAAGACCTTCGGGCCACCTATAAAGGGATGTATTTTGTATTGTAAAATGTTATCTAGTTAGTTATCCGGTTAGATGTCCATACAATTAGCTAGCTAGAGCAAGTCTGTTACTCATAGTATATTGTAAGAGCTGAGCTCTAGTTCCATTATCAGTCTGTAATTATCCTACTGTAGCGAGTAGCAGATTTTGTGTATGTATGTAACGATCCGAAGGGATCGATAGAGAAGAAGGGGAAGAATATATTGTAAGAGAGGAAATATAGAGAGAGAGAGAACAGATCTAAGAGAGAAGGGCTGCAGGCTGTGTGCGGAGTTACCCAGAAGATCTCGAGCTGCATATGTGGTGCAGCAGAACTTTGTTGACTTCCCCTGAGTTATAATATAGAAACACAATTCTGTGGATGTAGCTTCTATCCTGGAAGTGAACCACGTAAAATCAGCATGTTATGTGATTGATTCATGTGATTGTGTTTGCTTGTTATATCTATCACTCATCGCATGGACTTTGCTTACAGTTAAATGTATTTATGTGGTATTCAGTTCACAGCAATATAGAAGGATAATTATAAGTTGAAGTCTTTGAGTATTCTGTATAAGATTTTGTCTATGTTTTGCTTAAGACAGTTAAGAGTCGCAGTGTTAAATAGCTGTATATGTTGAGTCGTGTCAGTCGGACCCAAGTAACACTAGATATGCTGAGCCGCAGTGGTAGGGTATCGCAGGGAGGCGATATCGCACCATCAGAGGAGCTGGGGTGCACGATACCATGGGTTAATAAACTGGTTTAGGAAAGAGTTACGTGTTTTCTAGGACACGACGATGCGATAAAGGCTAGGGTCATCACGAGTAAGAGGAAGCTGCGCGTTGCGAAGAGAGACCTCGTGGGTTAAGAAGAGCTGGGAGACGCGCACAGGATGTGACAGAACCTGGTTGAAGACACTTGAGTCTTTGGCCAACCCATTAGAATTACTTCAGGTGAGAATTTAGTCTGCTCTGTGGTCTTTCGCTGAAAGGGCCAATGAGCTAGGGGTGTTGTTGGTACATGATAGTAAACCCAGTTCTACCCAGAGCGACCAACAAATGGTTCCATTTCCAGGACTCAACATATACGGCTGTTTAACATTGCGACTCTTAACTGTCTTAAGCAAAACATAGACAAACTCTTATACAGAATACTTAAAGACTTCAACTTATAATTATCCTTCTATACTGCTGTGAACTGAATACGACATAAATACATTTAACTGTAAGCAAAGTCCATTGCCATACAATTTGCAGAGGGGGAACAGTTCAATTGGTCTTTATTTTTGTTAAATATGTTTCAGTAATATTGTTTGACAGCTCAGGATGAGGAAATCCACCCCTTCCATTTCTGATGGTTGCTTATACTCTGTGCATTCGTTGGGTGGAAGGAGCCGCCCCACACTCAATTTCGACAGCTAGCAAGTGGCGAGCCCAGAGGCATGCGCTATACAAACTTATGGGAGACTAGCAGTCCAGCCAAGAAAAAGTTCAATATGATAGTATTCTATGAATACTATAGGCTACTGAGGAAAGTCCTCCAAGAAACACCGCGACTCAGCAAAGAGATCATGGACATATATGACAGTCGACTCGATTTTATGGTGGACCACCATAGAATCTACCTGACACAAAAAAGGTCTAAAAGAGATAATTGGGCTAATGGTTGGTTTAGGATGACAGCACAGGAAATCGAAGGCATCATCAAAGACTTTGACGATGACTGGAAGCAAGCGTTAGAAGATACCACACCACTACCATCAGGAACTGTATAGACAGACCCATCAGACAAAGGCAAAGACAAAGCAGAGACCCAGACACAAGATGCAGAAGAAGTACCACTGGAGGAACCCAAGAAGAAAAAACACAAAGCTACAAATCCAAGTGTGGACATTAAACTGACAGACGAAGACTATGAACATATCGCAGCAAGAATAAGGGACGAAATGAGCGACACATTTCAGGCGATGCAGGAATAGCAGGGCAAGATGCAGGGCGCGATAGATCAGTAGCTTGGGGAACTAAAAACACTAACTAAGAAGAATGCCATAATCCACACTCAGTTAAGAAAGATGCCCGCAGGAGAAAGTTCAAGACAGTCGATTTCCCGTGAGGAAATCTTGGCAAAGGATCGCATAAATACAGTCTTGATACCACCAGGGAGCATCCTCTTTCCTACATCAATGATGGATGTACCAATGCATATTAGGCAACCTGTTGAGGTTAAAATCGTAGAGTTTCACATTGATCAGTTGCAAATGATCCAGCAGAAGCTAAAGGCAGAGCTTAGAGGTAGAGAGCTCGCGACTTATAAACAAAACACACAACTGAAACAAAAGAATGCAGCAGTCGCCACCAGCTTTCAGAAAAAGGCAGATGAATTAAGAACATATGAATAAAGAGAGTAGGATCTCTCTCAATTCCTAGAGACCATCGCATTAGAGTTACCCCAATGCAACATTGAGTTCGCCTTGCCTCTCCCGCAGAAGGTAAGAAGAGTTGCAGATAGAGCAAAGGCTCCGGAGGAAACAGTGACCATGATGGAAGAAATAGTAGCCAAGATGGAGGAAGACCACAAAGCGCATATTGCTAAGCTCGAGGCTCGAGCACCAGGAACCCCCTAGGAAGACAAGGAAGCAAGAATACAGATCTTTCGACTCACTTCTGCGTAGATGAAATCTCGCATAGACGATGCGTTGTCAGTACTAGTGGACGCGACGAACACATGGGCAGAGTTAGATGAGCCTCCCAAGAAAGTAGAAATCCAGCGAAGTATTCAGCAGATAGAGAATACCACGGTAGCAATGAAGGAATAAATTAAGAGTTTAGCAGCTCTCCTAAAGATGAGAAAGATGACAGAGATGAACCGCTTGCAGCAGGAAGTGCAGCGGTTGAGAGCAAAGGAGATACACATCAATGACCTGCTCCAACCATATCAAGAACAAATCACAGAGATAGTCGATACAGTTGAGTAGAAAGTCAGGGAGTTCACTACCACTAGAAATGAAATTGATGCAACAGAAGACTCCAGTATTAGTCAAGCTATGCTTGACTCAGCATAGGAGCATGTCGAGGCCATGCAGAACAAAGTTGCAGGACTTCGGGACAAGTTTCAACGGACTTCGCAGGAAGCCAGGGAGAAGCTACAGTAGGAGCATCCCGCTGGTAGTGGCTCAAGGATGAGCCACAAGTAAGTGTTAGGGGACTGTTGGAACAGGGTCCTACAGCTACAGGAGAGTTTGCCATTTTGGCAGATAGACAGTTTTGGCGGAGATGAAGATATAAGGTAAAGATATGATGTCGTAGCATGTTTCCAGCTGCAGATCAGAGCCAAAAACTGTGACTATTGGGACAAAGAAGTCAAGGAAGACGACAATACCTGAGAAACCGAGAAGAGAGAGCTCACCCACTGCATTGAAGGAAGCGGAAAAGACAGGAGGGCTCAGCTACCCTCATAAAGGAAAAGGAGCGACGAGGCCGAGGTATTGAAGACGAAGGACATAGAAGGGAAGCAGCGCTGGTACCCATGGTCAGCGCTACGAAGCATGGAAGACTGCAGGAAGCTGTGGTGAAGGGAAGCGGTTCCGGTACCCATGGTCAGCGTCGGGAATCATGGAAGACTGCAGAGAGCAGTGGTGTGACAGAAAGCGACTACTCCAAGTACACATACGTCGACTGTCACTAGTTAGGGTTTTTGGGGGATTACTGTTGGGATAGGCCCACAGTGTTGTAATGGTGAGACCTTCGGGCCGCCTATAAAGGGATGTATTTTGTATTGTAAAAGGTTATCTAGTCAATTATCCAGTTAGATGTCCAGACAATTAGCTAGCTAGAGAAAGTCTGTTACTCATAGTATATTGTAAGAGTCGAGCTCTAGTTCCATTATCAGTCTATAATTATCCTACTGTAGCCAGTACCAGATTTTGTCTATGTATGTAACAATCCACAGGGATCGATAGAGAATAAGGGGAAGAATATATTGTAAGAGAGGCAATATAGAGAGAGAGAAGAGATCTAAGAGAGAAGGGCTCCAGGCTGTGTGCGGAGTTACCTAGAAGATCTCGAGCTGCATATGCGGTGCAACAGAACTGTGTTGACTTCCCCCGAGTTATAATATAGAAACACAGTTCTGTGGACGTAGCTTCTATCCTGGAAGTGAACCACGTAAAATTATCCTGTTATGTGATTGATTCATGTGATTTTGTTTGCTTGTTATATCTGTCACTCATCGCATGGACTTTGCTATTTAAATGTATTTATGTGGTATTCAGTTCATAGCAGTATAGAAGGATAATTATAATTTGAAGTCTTTAAGTATTCTGTATAAGAGTTTGTCTATGTTTAGCTTAAGACAATTAAGAGTCACAGTGTTAAACAGCCATATATGTTGAGTCCTATCAGTCAGTTGCAAGTAACACTAGATACGCTGAGCTGCAGCAGTAGGGTATCGCAGGGAGGCAATATCACACCATCAGAGGAGCTGGGGTGCGCGATACTATGGATTAATAAATTGGCGTAGGAAAGAGTTACATGTTGTCTAGGACGCGTCCATGTGATAAAGGCTAGGGTCATCGCGAGTAAGAGGAAGTTGCGCATCATGGAGAGAGACCTCGCAGGTTAAGAAGAGTTGTGAGACGTGCACAGGATGCGACAGAACCTGGTCGAAGACACTTGATTCTTTGGCCAACCCATTAGAATCACTTCGGGTGAGACTTCAGGCCGCTCTGCGGTCTATCACCGAAAGGGCCAGTGAGCTAGGGGTGTTGTTGGTACATGATAGTAAACCCGGGTCTACCCAGAGTGACCAACACCCACACCATAGAAGGACACCCATACACGACCCTCATTTAATCCCATTTGACCCCCACACCCTCAAGAAGGCTTAAAAACATGAAAAGGGCCTTAAAAACCCCTAAAAAGAGCCTAAATAGCTCTCCTAGGGGTTAAAACCTCCAAAAAGGGGCTAAAACCCCTCAAAGGAGCCTAAAATCCTAAAAAGAGCTAAATTTTGAGCGAAAGGGGATAAAATCCCAAAAAAGGGGCTAAAGCCATGACCAAGGGCTTAGAACCCTAAAAAAACTATAAACAGAGGGGTGGGGGTCACTCTCAAGACATTCCTTTCTTTCATACTATTATGTTTCCTGAGTGAGTGCCTTGAGACCGTTTTCCTCTCAAGCCATTCACCCTCCCTCTCATCCATTCTCCTATAGAGCCATTGCTCCCCCATTCTTGTTGGAGTAGGGTCCCGCAGCTACAGAAGAAGCTGCTATTTTGACAGATAGACAGTTTTGGCAGAGATATAAGAGGTAGAGCTACGACACTGTAGCAGGTTTCTAGCTACAGATCAGAGCCAGAAACCATGACATAGAAGACAGAGAAGTCAAGGAAGACGACGGTACCTGAGCAGCCGAGAAGAGAGAGCTCACCCACTGCATTGAAGGCAGCGGCGGAAGACAGGAGGGATCAGCTACCCTCATAAAGGAAAAGGAGCAACAAGCCCGAGGCATTGAAGACAAAGGACAGAAAACGGGAAGCAGCGCCGGTACCCATGGTCAGCGCTGGTAAGCATGGAAGACTGCAGGAAGCTGTGGTGAAGGGAAGCGGTGCATAGTACCCATGATTAGCATCGAGAAGCATGGAATACTGCAGAAAGCTGTGGTGTGACGGATAGCGGCTATCTCAAAGTACAGATACGCCAACTGTCACTAGTAAGGGTTTGGGTTACTGTTGGGAAAGACCCATAGTGTTGTAATGGTGAGACCTTCGGGCCGCCTATAAAGGGATATATTTTGTACTGTAAAAGGGTTGTTTGGTTGGTTCGTTTAGTTGTTAGTTGTTTTGTAGATTATTAGATAGTTGTAGAAGCCAATCTTTGGTTCTGTTATTAGTTGTAGTATCTTACTGTAACCAGTAGCTGGCTCACAGAGCATTCATGTAACGATCCACAGGGATCGACAGAGAGGGAAGAGTATATTGTAAGAGGTGCAATATAGAGGTAGAAAATAGAGCTAAGAGAGAATATCTTAAGCTGCATATGTGGTGCAGTAGAACTGTGTTTGCCTTCCCCTGAGCTATAATAGAAACATAGTTTTGTGGACGTAACTTCCATCCTGGAGGTGAACCATGTTAAAATTGTGTGTTAAGTGATTGCTTTGTGTGTTGTGTTTATTTGATGCATCTGTCAGTTATTTTATGAGCCTTGTTTACAGTTTAATGTATGTATGCATTGTTCAGTTCGCAGTAATATAAAAGGATAGACATAATTTGAAATCGTTGACATGTTGTATGTGGGTTCAGTTATGCTTTGCTTGAAACAGTCACTAGTCACAGTTTTGAATAGCCTGTTATGTTGAGTCTTGCAAGTCGACATGAACAACGCTAAGTGTGCTAAGCCGCGGGAGTAGGGTATCGCAGGGAGGTGATACTGCACCGACAGAGGAGCTACGGTGCACGATACCATAGGTTAAGGACTTGGAATTGGGAGGAAGTTACGTGTCGCCTGGTGCACGGCGATGTGATAAGGATGGAGTCATCGCGATTCAGTGGAAGTTGCGCAACGTAGTAAGGGACCGTGCGACGGATAGAGAGAGATATTGTGGTTAGAAGGGCTACGAGACACAGAGATCGCACGATGCAAGCAGAGGGTTGCATGATGCACAGAGAAAGAGGCCTTGCAGCTAGCAGAGTTGCGAGTCACACGTAGGATGCCACAGAACCTGGTCCAAGATGCTTGAGTCCTTGGCCAACCCATTAGAATCACTTCGGGTGAGACTTCAGGACACTTCGCGGTCTGTCGCCAAAAGGTCCAGTGAGCTAGGGGTGTTGTTGGTTAAATACAGTAAACCCGGGTCTGCCCATGATAGCCAACAAATGGTTCCGTTGCTGGTTTTGAACAAACTGAGCTGATGTTCTGGTGGCGTCCTACAAGAGACGAACTCAATGAGTGGGTTTGGTCTAACCAGAAAGAGTTTGTTGAACGAGAGAACAGGAGTCCTAAGCTGAGTATAGAGGCCTCGTTATAGAAACATATCATTACAGACCTGCATGCGATATTTTTTACAACCTTTGGGAATGATATTTACGACTGGTTATCAAAGTTAACTGATACAAGCATATTCAAAAAGAAAAGAGACATTGTTTGGACATCGGAGCTGATTCAGACCGTGAAGAACTTAGATAATCCTATCACGAGGGAAGTAGAATTCTGGATTGCGAGCGTGCTAGAAGGCTTTGTCACAGAGTTTGCAGTCGACTAGACGAAAAGCTTCAGCGAGGTTGAGCGATATTTCTTCAAAGGATATCGTGGTAAGTATCTAAGATCTTTAAACTTGTCCATTAAAATGCTATTACATGAAAAAGGAACAATGGATCTAGTTTCAGATGAATAAGTAGAAATAGTAATGTCACAAGAGTTTGAAAGTGATTTTGATGACATTGGACGAACACGTAGTGGAAAGAAGTATAAAGTAGATTTCAGATCTCCAATATTTGAAGACAGTTCAGATAGTACTAGACAACAGAGTCATAGTACCACAGAAGGAACAGAGGGGGGTATCCCTTACCACCCTTACACCCCACAAAAATAGACCAGGACTCAGAACAATCCCATAGTAACTCCATCCAGTAGCTCGCAGATAGTACCTACCACCGCTACCTCACCTCCACCTACACCGCCGAGTGGTAGTAACACAGTAAATCAACATACACCACGTAGAAATAGAATGGGGGATGATATGAAGCTACCTATATTTAAGGAAACAGGGGCAGAAGACCCCGAGCAGCATTGGTTTCTTTGTGAAGCCATGTGGACCATTAAAACAATCAATGATGATAACCTTAAACTTGTACAGTTGGTCACCACACTAAGAGATCGAGCCTTAACATGGTATATCAAGTATACCACAGTACCCAGGACACTTGTCCAGGTCAAGACCGCCATGATTAAAGATTTTAAGAAACCTAAGTCTGAGTCACAGTGCATTACAGAACTCAAAGACATCAAGCAGTTACCTACAGAGTTGGTGTGGGACTTTGATTAGAAATTCAAATCCCTTATCGACCAAGTCAGTTTTGAGTTCGCGCCAGAGCAACATAAGGAATGGTTTATTGCAGCGCTGCTCCCTCACATTATAATGCCGTTAATGCAGCAAAAACTCCAGATGTAGGATGACGCGTTGGAGATGGTGATGAAACTAGAGGCTTCACCTCTAGCTGAGAGCAGTACAGGCATGGCAACTCTACAAAACCAGTTGGCTAATCTCACATTATAGTTGCATGAACTTAAGAAATGGAAAGAGGTTGCGCAAGAAATATGGTGCATAAAGTGTAAAGCACAAGCCCATAGAAAAGATAATTGTCCAATCTTTGTAGAATATATAGCAACAGGGGATCCTAACCCCTTACCACAGACCCACGGGCCGTGGTGTGAGATATGAAAAACGTGAGGACATCTACCTCACCAGTTCCCTCTACTTCAGAAGTACGTGCAGACACCTAATAACTTATACTGCATCTTCTGCAAGTCTATAGGCCATGATGTACACTACTACAGAGCCTATGATCTGATGGTCAGAGCAAAGCAAGACTTGTACAGAGTCTAGTCAGAGACACAGGGTCCAGCAGCAGGACCACAGCAGGATCCGGCTTATGGAGGTCGTGGAGGAGGATTCAGAGGATGAGGCCATGGAGGAGGATTTGCACGAGGAGAAGGCTCTGGCAGAGGAGAGGGTTTTGGCCATGGTCGTGGACCTGTTACTTGTTACAACTGCTGAGTTGTAGGACACTATGCTAGGGACTGTCAGAGCCCCACTACCACTTGTAACTACTACAAATATTATGATCATACTATAGAGGAGTGTCCTACCTTGATAGCTAATATCAGAGAACCTAAGCCAGCAGTACACCAGAACATCCAACTTATTGCTGCTGAGCGGGAAGAGCCAGAACCAAGAGTCAATATTGTGACTCATAGCGGTGTTTCTACCAGTGGGACATCGCAGGAGACAGAAAAGATCAGAGGTCAGGAGTGGGTGCGCAAGGCTCCTAATAAAGCAACAACACTCGACCTGCAAAAGAACAAACAGACATTTCAGGAAGCTAAGGCTTTCTTTGATGACCCTACGCAATTAGGATCACAGGTACCGCCATCTAGGGGCGTACCGCAGCAAGCACCTTGTGGTGATAGCCTTGTACAGACATCGCAGGCTACCACATCAGGAAGATGCGATGAGGATGAGATGACAGGAAGTGTACATTCCTTCCTGTGGAGTTGTCTAAAACTTGTAAGAAATGAGCAAGCTATCACAGAACTTCAGTGCATCATATATCATTGTCATCCATATTCTTCCATGAGTAGTACACAGCGTGCTATTCATAATATTACAGGACATACAAGAACAGGAAGAGAGATGTGACTCACAACGCAGGTTGGAGAATTTGAAATGGACGAGGTGATCCTAGATCTAGGATCAAACGTGAATGTTCTGACTAAGCAGACATGGGAACAGATGGGTAGCCCTAAGTTAGTCAAATCACCTATCCATCTGAGATTAGCTAACCAGTAGTGTGTATCACCTCTGGGTCGGTTACTGCAGGTGCCAGCTGACATTGACGGAGTTCGCAGCTTCACGGACTTTGAAGTTATAGAAATCATTGGTGATAGTAGACCTTATCCAGCATTGCTAGGCATTGATAGGGTGATCAGTAACATGGCCATTATCGACCTAAAGAGAAGACAAATGACCTTTGAGGACGCGCAGATCTGGGTCATCGCATCGTTGGATCCTTTTCAGGGTCCTAGATATATTGAACCTATCTGGGCGGAGGAGGAGGCACATAACATGGAGAGCCTCTATCAGATGACCGCAAACTAGAGCGACTACATCAATCCAATCGTAGAAGGGAATATTAGTTGGCAATACGACAGCTCATGCACATCAGATTCAGATGTTGGTCTAGAAAACTGGCAGAACAGACTTCACGAAGTCTCAGCGTGCATATGCGTGTACTTGACTAAGTCACTGCGATGGATTGGCACAGAGATCAATGAGATTCCATCCTTTCATGGTCTAATAGATATCCAGGACTTTCTCAAGCAGTTTGAACAACAGATCCCTCACAAGCAAAGGATCGCAGCTATGGACCTTGCAGTACGAGCCACACCTGCGAGATGGTGGTATGCACATAAAGAGAACATCGGATCATTGGATGATATTAAGAGATTCATGGCGATCAGATTTTCTGTCGACAGAGAGTATGTCCAACAGAAATACACAGGAGAGAGTGACCCCAGATCACACATTCAGACATGTGAACAGAATTGGTCGGACATTTTCGAGGATGAATGGGTTCACCGATTCATTCATACTTTGGATATAGTTCCAAGGAACTGGTATATAGAGACTGAACTGCGCAAGGGAACAAAAACATGGCCACTTATGATAGACAACTTCCTACTCACCTTCGCTTTTGAATCTGAGTATCCAAAGGTTGATCAGGCCCTACAAGTAATAAAGAGTAAGATATTTGAGGATTGTACCATATCAGTGTCAGCTCAACTTGAGTGGGCTATCCAGCTAAAAGAGGCGTTAGATTGTTATAATTTTGCATCTGAACCAAAGGAGGAGGATGAGGATCCTCGTGACACCAACATTACGGAGTTAGAAGGAACTCGCGATGTTGAGGGACCACAGTTAGAAATTCCAGCAATCATAGAGCCCATTAAGATTAAAAAGATCAATATTGGCACAGACATAGAACCTAAGTTTTCCTCTATTGGAGACTATTGGAACGATGAAACAGTCGGACATATTGCAGACTTGCTACATGACTATCAGGACCTATTTTCCACCAAGTTCACAGAGATGAAGGGAATAGTCAGAGACCTGGGAGTCATGAGGATACCGTTGAAGGAGGATGCTAGACCAGTCAAGCAGCGCCCATATAGATTAAATCCACGGTATAAAGAAAAAGTAAAGGATGAGTTCGATAAGATGCTAGCAGCAGGCATCATTGAGCCGGCAGGAGAAAGCGAATGGGTTAGCCCCATGGTCGTACAAGAGAAGAAAACCAAAGGAGACATCAGGATCTATGTCGATCTGTGCAAGCTCAATGATGCATCGCTTCACGATCCATTTCCGACACCGTTTACTGATGAGGTATTAGACAATGTGGGAGGACAGGAGGTCTACTCCTTCACTGATGCCTTTTCAAGCTACCATCAGATCAAAATACATCCAGAAGATTGATCCAAGACCACCTTTGCAACAGAATGGGGCTTGTTCCAGTATACGGTAATTCCCTTTGGTCTTAAGAATGTACCAGCTATATTTTCTAGAGTAGTAGTTGTTGTATTTAAAGAATACATCCATAAATTCCTAGAAGTATATTTTGATGATTGGACTGTATTTGGACTAATTGACAAGCACATAGGATATTTAAGACTGATGTTAGAGAAATGTAGGCAGTACTAGATTTCTCTAAACTTGAAGAAATGTATATTTTGTGCACCATTTGGTATTTTGTTGGGTCACATTGTTTGCAGACAAGGCTTGATGGTAGATCCCACAAAGATTGCCATCATTGTAAATCTTCCAGCACCCAACTTAGTCAAGCAAATGAGGACAGTACTTGGTCATACCGGGAATTACAGAAAGTTCATTAAGGGCTATGCAAAGATTACAGCACCAATGGAGAAATTGCTAAAGAAAGATGTAAAATTCCTATGGAATGAGGAATGTCAGCAGAGTCTAGACACACTTAAAGAAAAGATGGTTACAGCCCCCATCCTAGTATGTCCAGACTGGACTAAGCCATTTCATGTACATGTGGATGCATCTGGCATCGCACTAGGGGTTGTCTTAACGCAAACAGGAGAAGGGGATATTGATCATCCTATCGCATACTCCAGTAGAAAGATATCGACAGCAGAAAAGAACTACACCACGACAAAAAGAGAAGGCTTAGCTATGGTGTATGCACTGCAGAAATTCAGGCACTACCTATTGGGTGCCTCGTTCAAGATGTTTACTGACCATTCCGCATTGAAGTATCTGGTCAATAAGCCAGTGTTAGAGGGGAGAATCTGCAGATGGTTACTCCTCTTTCAGGAGTATGATTTTGAAATAATTGTTAAACAAGGAAGATTGAACACTGGACCTGATCATCTGTCGCGGATAGACTCAGGAGAAGAGCCAAGTAACCTAGAGGACAATTTCCCAGATGCATAGTTGTTTTCTATCCAGATTGCAGATGACTACTATGCTGATATTATTCACTTTCTCACTATAGGATTAGCACCTGATGAGTTTACCAAGCAGCAGACTTCACCATGATCGCAGGACACCTATACAAGTTAGGACCGGATGAAGTTTTGCGCAGATGTGTGATGCCGCATGAAAAATACACTACCATCAGAGAGAAAACTGAGGCAATAGAGGACGCCGGTATCAGTCAAGCTTTGCTTGACTCGGCACGAGAGAGTGTCGAAGTGATGCAGAAGGAAGTCGCAGGGCTTCACGACAAGTTGCAATGGACTTCACAGGAATCCAAGGAGAAGCTACAGTAGGAGAATATCGCTGGTAGTGGCTTGGGGACGAGCCACGAGTAAGTGTTAGGGGACTATTGGAGTAGGGTCCCGCAGCTACAGAAGAAGCTGCTATTTTGACAGATAGACAATTTTTGGGGAGATATAAGAGGTAGAGCTACGACACTGTAGCAGGTTTCTAGCTACAGATCAGATCCAGAAACCATGACGTAGAAGACAGAGAATTCAAGGAAGACGACGGTACCTGAGCGGTCGAGAAGAGAGAGCTCACCCACTGCATTCAAGGCAGCGGTGGAAGACAGGAGGGCTCAACTACCCTCATAAAGGAAAAGGAGCAATGAGGCCGAGGCATTGAAGACGAAGGACAGAAAATGGGAAGCAGTGCCAGTACCCATGGTCAGCGCTGGGAAGCATGGAAGATTGCAGAAAGCTGTGGTGAAGGGAAGCGGTGCATAGTACCCATGATTAGCGCCGGGAAGCATGGAAGACCGCAGAAAGCTGTGGTGTGATGGATAGTGGCTACCTCAAAGTACAAATACGTCGACTGTCACTAGTAAGGGTTTGGGTTACTGTTGGGACAAGTCCACAGTGTTGTAATGGCGAGACCTTCGGGCCGCTTATAAAGGGATATATTTTGTACTGTAAAAGGGTTGGTTGGTTGGTTCGTTCAGTTGTTAGTTGTTTTGTAGATTATTACACAGTTGTAGAAGCCAAGCTCTGGTTCTGTTATTAGTTGTAGTATCTTACTATAACCAGTAGATGGCTCACAGAGCATTCATGTAACGATCCGCAGGGATCGATAGAGAGGGAAGAGTTTATTGTAAGAGGTGCAATATAGAGGTAGAAAAGAGATCTAAGAGAGAAGATCTTAAGCTACATATGCGGTGCAGAAGAACTGTGTTTACCTTCCCCTGAGCTATAATAGAAACACAGTTCTGTGGACGTAACTTCCATCCTGGAGGTGAACCACATTAAAATCATGTGTTATGTGATTGCTTTGTGTGTTGTGTTTATTTGATGCATCTGTCAGTTATTTTATGAGCCTTGTTTACAGTTTAATGTATGTATGCATTGTTTAGTTCGCAGTAATATAAAAGGATAGACATAAGTTGAAATCGTTGACATGTTGTATGCGGGTTCAGTTATGCTTTGCTTGAAACAGTCACTAGTCGCAGTGTTGAACAGCTTGTTATGTTGATTCTTGCAAGTCGACATGAACAACGCTAAGTGCGCTGAGCCGCAGGAGTAGGGTATTGCAGGGAGGCGATACCGCACTGGAAGAGGAGCTGCGGTGCGCGATACTGTAGGTTAAGGACTTGGTTTTGGGAGGAAGTTACGTGTTTCTTGGTGCACAACGATGTGATAAGGCTGGATTCATCGCGAGTCAATGGAAGTTGCATTACATAGAAAGGGACCGCGTGGTGGATAGAGAGAGATATTGCAGTTAGAAGGGATGTGAGACACAGAGATCGCACGACGTGAGTAGAGGGTCGCATGACGCACAGAGAAAGAGGCCTTGCGGCTATCAGAGTTGCGAGTCGCACATAGGATGCCACAGAACCTGGTCCAAGATGCTTGAGTCCTTGGCCAACCCATTAGAATCACTTTAGGTGAGACTTTAGGCTGCTTCGCGGTCTGTCGCCGAAAGGGCCAGTGAGCTAGGGGTGTTTTTGGTTAAATACAGTAAACCTGGGTCTGCCCATGATAGCCAACAATTCTCAAGAGAGGTGCTTCTCCAAGCTAGGGCATGGAGGCCCGTTTCAACCAAAAGAAGGTATATTTTCTGTTTTCTTATGTTTATTTGAGTTTTTCTAACCCATATTTGCTTGGAGGTTTATGGCCTAACATGTGGTTGGAGGTCTCCATTGTTTGTTTGTAGGTTTTTGGAGCTTAACCCATAACCTTGTGTGCAAAGGGGTTTCCATTCATCTCATTTTCTATTCTATTTGTTTTTCCTTACATCCACCACCAAGAACCCTATCCTTCCATCCTATAGATGGAAGGTATCCATTCCTTCCCTGTAGCAAGGGAGAAATCCCTGCTACATACCTAGTTTCCTAGATTTCACACTATGCTAGTTTCCTTCTACATGTCCTAGAAGTTACCACATGCTAAAACTGAGTCATGGGGCACTTGGGAAACATCCTGGAAACCCATTTTAGCATGTATTATTTATTCTAGATTCTCCAAAGTGCATATCTACTTTTTCTGTAAAGTTGCCTTGTTTTATTTCTGATTTAAGGAAAAGAGAAAGCTAGACTAGTGGTAACTGCCTTGTTTTTTTCCCACATCATTTTCCCTCCTTTTCTACAAATAAAATCATTTATTATTTTTCTTTCCATCCCTATTTATATTTCCCACTTGACTTATCCAATTAGTGAGCATCTACCTAGATTTGGAAACTGCTTTATGCACCTATGGGGGATTTGACTAGTTTTGGTAAGCCTACTTTTTGAATATTTTGAATGGCATGTTTATGCATTCAAATATCTCATGTAATTATATATTAAAGCATCCTATTACTTCATAAGGTTGGATATTATGCACTTACTCAATATAGATTAGTGTTATTCTCCAATTTCATTCTCCTTTGGTGTTAATTTTGCATGTTTGATTAGCAATTTTGTGAGTGTAATTGTTCAATTTCCACAAAGTACCTACAAATATGCCTACGCTATCAAGGAATAAAATATCAAGTCTTTTATATAATACTCAAGGCTTAGAGAGGACCCTCAGGGAAGCTTACATAAAACTCTTGGTATTTTTTGTGGTCGTATGATGCAAAATTTAGCAGATCTTATTCCTCCAACTATTTAGCACAAAACAATGCTAACACAATGCACAAATAGAATTGACTTATTATGTGTAAATTTCAATACTCAAGACATTTTTTCATTCAACTAACCATACATTCAACGTGGTCACAAGGTATGATTCAAATGGGAAATTGCTTCCAAACTCAATTAACCCAAAAATACAGGAATACGATCTTATTTCAGAATGGTCCTTTATCTGAACCTAAATAGAATGGATCATTCATTACAATCAGAGACCTCTCTCTCTATGTGTAAGCTCCAAGATTATAAATTCTAAGATTGTTCCTCTTTATCGAACCTTCCTTGATCTAACTAAGCTCCAATAAGATACCTAAAAGCTTCTGCGAGCTAACAAGCTCTATAAGTTAAGGCTAACTTATCCATCTAAATGACTCAAATGGATTAAATAAAACTCTTCCTATGTTTTCCAGATCCTTCAAAGAAGGAACAAAGTCCTTATTTGACTCTACAATCCTCTATGACTTACTATGCTTGATATCTATTATTTTCCAGTTAGGTAAACAAGCAGCTCACTTTATTTTTTCTTGTTTTGGTTTTTTTACTTTTGGAAAATTACTAATGAAAGCTGTCAAGGATTAGAGTGAAGAAGGAATATCTTGCATGTGGATAATTTATGCATTCATAGTGACTTATGAGAATCCTATACATTGGGTATTTTTCCCTGCATTAAGATTTGGTAAGCATTAACATTTTGTTAAAATCATGGTTGTGTAATAGTTAATTTATTGACCACCTTACAAATTGGGGTGATATAATATGATATTTGTATAAGATGTACTTTATAATTGTATAAATGGTAACTGAAAGGATATTTCTACTATTTATTTGTGCTACATATTTTTAGAATGGGAAACATATTAACTTTGATTTTGACTTTGGGTGCAGAGAAAAATTAGTGGATTATGTTCTTGCCTCTGGAAAAATCTAAGAGGGAGAAGGGTTTAAATACATTGAGTGCTTTGAAAATGACACAATTCATCTCATTGGCCTTTTGAGTGATGGTGGAGTTCATTCACGATTATATCAGTTGCAGGTATTCTATGTCTATAAATGCATTATTATGAGTTGTTTATCTTAGAAAATATTATAGATTTATCCATGTTGTGCAATTTTTAATCTTTGTATTTCTCCACAGTGTAGTTGAATTCTTTTTATATCACCAGACTGGATTTATTTGGGACTAAATATGTTATAATTGTAGAACCCATTGATATACTGACATAAATTTTAAGATAAGGCTACTCTTACATCGATCCATCAATAAACCATTAGAAAATATGCTCGTTCTTATCCATGAATACTTGAAATTCTATTTAGATGTTAACTCTAGAGTATGTGTATGAACTTGAATGCCAACTTTGTCTTGCAAAGCGTTTATGTATTAGTGTTTTTTTCATTGAATCAATGCTACATATGAAACCTTTCAAGTTCAGCCAAATTATAAGGTCAGAGCCATTCATACTACTTTATTAGGTCTCTTGAGTTAGAAACAATGTTGGGATTATTAGTCTTTTCTTAGAATTACAAATGATGCAATCTTGGTGTTAATATTGCCCCTTTCCCCAGTTCTTAAAGGGTTCTAGCTCAATGGTAGAGAGCCCTCTTTACAAGAAGGATCCTAAAGGTTCGATTCCTTTGTGCCCTAATTCGATTCCTTTGTGCCCTAATGATATTGCAATATTGATGTTTTAAATTATGTCTATGAGGGGGGTTCTAAAATGAATTCATATGTCACTACGAGGGGGGTTCATAACCACCCATAAAGGTTTGTAAAGAGTTTTATGGGGCATTTCGAACCGCCTTTGTAGGTACCTACAAGGGGGTTTTATAACCTCCCCAAAGGTTTGTAAAATGTTTTAAGGGGGATTTAAACCGCCTCTGTAGGTACCTACGAGTAGGATTTTCAACTGCCTCCATCATTACCTGTGAGAGGGGTTTGGAACCTCCTCTGTAGGTACGTACGAGGGGGTTTTTGAACCAATTCCATAGGTACCTATGACAGGGGTAAAAAACCACCACCATAGTTTTATAATAGATACTTTTAAGGGTGATTTTGAACTACCCCCGTAGGTACCAATGAGGGGGGTTTATATCCACCCTTAAAAGTGACTTTTGCATGGGGGGGGGGGTTAGAACCACCCCCCGAAACCACTTTTCAGGGAGTTTTTGATCTCTTCCAGGACCTCCCTTAAAATTTAAAACTTTTAGCATCAGTTCTATTCTGGGCGCTTTTGTAAAGAATGCCTCCAAATCCAAAACCACCCCCAAATCACTTTTGGGGGGTTTAGAACCACCCCTAAAAGTAACTTTTAGGGGATTTTTTGACCTCTTCCAAAACCACCCCTAAAAGGAAAATTGTTTGGTGTCGGTGCTATTAGGGGCGGTTTTGTAAAGACCACCTTTGAAGCCAAAAACACCCCCAAATCACTTTTGAGTACGGCTCAAAACTGCCCCTAAAAGTCACTTTTAGGGGTGGTTCTCATCTCTTCAAAAATTACCCCTAAAAGGAAATTTTTTTGGTGTTAGTGCTATTAGGGGTGGTGTTGGAGGAGTTAGTCGGTGAGCCGACTAATTAGAGATTAGGTCGGTCGCATAAAGTCATGTCAGTTGACTAAACCGAGAGGTAGTTACTTGTAACCATTTGTAATCATATATATTAGGCTGTTGAGCCAAATGAGAATTTGGTTCAATTTTATGTATGTATGGACCCTCATGTGACTTATTAATACAATTATTAGTCTACCTTACCATTCTTTCTCTTGTGTCGGCTATGATTATATGTTTCTATGTGTATTATTGCTAACCCTATGTGATCTGTGAGATTACAACATTGGTTCCGTTGCTGGTAGTACATATATGGATGTAATGACCATAAGAAAATGATATTAGAGAAAGAGATTAATAATTGGTTGGAGTGCAAGATAGCAAATTATGAGCAAAACTACACAACGAGAAATAGATTGACCATTGCTCAGGTGAAGGAGAAATTCTTCACTGAAGCACATGAGAAGTTTGTAGAGTCGGTACCTCAACATTTGAAAAAACTTCTGGATGAAGAATATAGAAGCAACTAAATACCAAGAGCTACTGGAGAAACTAATTCGAGGCAATCAAACAAATTTGTCAAAGTGGTTTGAAAAGATCACAGATGAATTTTGCAAAGAAAAAGACATGGAGAAAAGAGTTTCGGTCAAAAGCATCACGAAAAGGTTTTATACAGACCTCACCAAGCAATTCTTTTGCTCTTTATTGACCCTTTTGCTCAAATTCCTAATCGAGAAGGAAGTGGGCCATATCATAGAGCCTCGTCCATCACTGTTAACACCCAAAAAGAGTTCACTACCTCATCTACCCCATTACATGGCTCATTTGTCCATTTTCCTACCATATTTCCATCAAAAACCCATAAAACCATCTAAAATGCCTCCAAAAGGCTTAAAATGCTTCCAAAAGGCCATAAAACCCTCTTTTTCTCCAAAAATATCCAAAATTCCTCCAAAAAAGCAAAAATCTCCAAAAAGGAAGAAAAAATATAAAATAATGAGGAAAAGGAGGAAAAAACCCTAAACAGCTGAAACCCTAACCCTAAACCCACACTCCACCACTATAAATAAGTGATGGAGACCCCTTATTTCAGATCCACAATCACAAGTATCCTGCCTCTGCCAAAATTTCTCTTGAAACCCTAGCTCACCCTTGAGCTACTTTCACCGTGAGAGCCCCCTTTTTCCCCATTTCCACCATTGGAGAAAGAGAAGGAGCAGCTGGAGCTCGGAACAACCTCTTGGATCAGCACAACGGGCTTCACCAACCTCCACATTGGAGGTCAGATCAATAAAAAATCATTCTTTACTTTTTGTTGTTTTGCTTCATGAACATGTTTAGATTAATTTTTATTACTGTTTAGCATCTTTTATTTCACATATTATTGAACTGCTACTAAGGAATCCATTCTCCTTAGTAGGTGCTCATTCGCACAAGCTAGGGGTAAAACCCTAGCTACAGTTTTGGTGACTCCACTGGGTTTTATTTTATTTTATTTCCTGTTTTGTCTTTTCGGCTGTCGCTCTTTGCCACCACCGCAAACCGCATATTTTCCTTCCGCAGTCGCGTCCCGACCGCATTTTTTAGGCCCTTACCTACGACCTGACCGCGGCTGTCATTTTGTTTCCCGCGCCCCGCCGGCGGATTCAAGCCTGATACCTGCGATCCGGCCGTCGCTAATCGCCTATTTGCGGCGATCCGAATGCGCCTGTTGGCCATTTTACCCGCGTCCCCACCGCGCCTATCGTCTATTTCCCTGCGGTGCGACCGTGTCTGTTTTCCTTTTTGCCGCAGTCCGAATGCCGCTGTCGGCCAAAAATACGCGACCTGTGCGCGCCTGTTTCCGTCAAACCCACGGTCCGACCGCGCGATTTTGCCCCAGACCCGCGATCTGACTTTTGCACTTGTTCCTACTTTTGAACCCAGCCCCTTTGCTGGCATATTTTCTGCACCTGCACAGCCATATGTTCTACCTGCAGCCCTATAGCCTTTTCTGCAATAGCATTTTTGTCCCCCTTTACAAAAATTTTAAAAAAAATTCAGCATTGTTTATTCATATAATTTTGCATTGTAAAAGTTTTTTCATTCAGTATTATTGTTATTTAGGAAGTTGCCCCCGTGGTGTGTGGCACTTCTCTTCTGGGTTCATAACCTCACGAGCACACAATCTGTCACCTAATTCAAGTGAGACTTAAAAATTACTTAACTCAACCAACATTCTAACCCCACTTGGGGAACACAAAAGAATTTTTGTAGATAGGTAGGATCGGGGGGATAGGCTTCCAAAAACACCCCTCGGTTACTTACACTTGAGACATAGTTCTTGTCCAATTAGGGAACCAAAATCCCCTAGTATTTTTTGACACGGTCACAACCGGTTTATCAGAGGGCCTCTCCCTTAGGAGGGTTGAAGTCATGAGATTGGTTCCGGAGGTCTGAGTGGAATACCGAACTCCATTCAGTAACTAAAGGGCTACCTTTCGCAGTTCTCGAGATATCCCTATATAGGGGTATTGCGGTTAAAGGACCAAGCGGCAGATTTACCTTTCTGGACGTTTCATGAACGGGGTATCTTAGTTGCCATTCTTCTAGGATTTGACTACCCGGTGTCCCTCCCGGTAGGGGGATACCTTAGCCACTTGGATTTCCTATTCATATTGTCTGACTTGGATTTCATCACCTTGCAGAGAATATGTCTATTTGAGTCATAATACTTCTAGTTAGGTGTTTGCATGCTCCCTTACCTCCTTTTGGTCTAGTGAGTCCACCATTTTTTATTTTTAAGAAAACCTGTTGCTTGTTGGTATTCTGACCATTTATGTTGACACTCTGCCTATTGTAGCACAGCTGTTACAGTGGGTGTTTTGAGTTGATTGTTGGCCTGAGTGCCCTATTTTTTGAGCTCTCCTTCTGCACACTCAGTTGCATTAGGGTTTTTGAGCTGTTTTGTAGTTACCTCAACCCACAGAGATTTGACACCATTTGTCACCATTGAGTCCCCGAGACATTCTCAGCGCCTCAGAGGTGAGCCCCCATAGCACGGTTCACTTGACACCACCCGTCATTGACATAGATCATCATCACTTGATACCACTTATCATAGATCTCGAGCCTTGTCACTTGACTCCACTCGTCAGCGGCATAGGACTCCATCACCAGATACTGACGCCCCTTATTTTACCTCCGATTCTGAGCCAGAATTCGAGAACCCCCTTTACACTGCCCCTACTAGCCCCATGGCTGGCGTGACTCCCACTCCCATCTTGGTAGGGACCATTGGTGGCACATCCACCACTACACCAGTTACCACACCTGCTATGGGTATGCCCTCCATGGGGCCCCCATTTACCGTTCCCCTCACGGAACCTATTCCCACAGAAGGAATACCTATTCCCACTCCATCAGTGACTCATACCACCCATGGTGGTGCAGGTCCGTCCTATACCACCTTAGTTCCCCCACTTGGGGGCAACCTCCCTCACATTACCCCTCCACTTGGGGGCATCGGCCCCAACTTGGTCCAACCCACTACCGTGTCACATCCTTCGTCTAATTTTCCATTCATGGCTAGCCTCAACCTACTTGACCTAGCCAGATTAACCAATGACCCCATCCAACACGACCCTGCGTGGCCTCACATGCCCACCAAGCTCCCCTCTGACATCCCTAAGTTCGAGGGCAAGGCAGGTGAGGACCCACAAAACCATATCATGTCCTTCCATCTATGGTGTTCCTCCAACTCCATCGTAGATGACTCTATTCTCCTCCGTTTATTACGGCGCACTTTCACTGGCTCTACTACCAAGTGGTATATCGAACAAGCCCATGGAACCCATGACACCTTTACTTCCCTTGCCTCGACCTTCCTGCAATTCTTCCAGTTACCTGTCCGCTATGACGCAGGTGTTGAAATCCTACTATCATACAGACAAAACACGGCTACCCACATCACGGACCACATTCATGAATGGCGTCAACGCTGTAGTTTATGCAAGATCAAGTTAGACGACTAGATATTCCTAGATTGGTTCCTCAAATCCCTCCTTCCTATCATTGCTAAGGATGTGGCATCCGAAAGACCCCAGTCTGAAGAAGAGGCTATCCTTAAAGCCCAATAGTTCGATCTCATTTACGCCCAGTCGGGTTATCTTTATACCATAATACCTGACGCCCCTCGCGGTGATTCCTCCCAGCACTATGTGTCGGGGGCATCCCACACTGCGGATGGCATCATTGGCCGTGTCTCTTCACAGCCTCAACCATTTTCCATAGCACGTCCTACCCCTGGCCCTGACCTTTCGCGGGCTACCTCACAGTCTGGAGCAACCAACCCGTATGCTCCCATGACACATCACCACCATTCCCATGGACCCTCATGTCCACCTCAGTGTTTCGGTCATATGACTCCCGCTTATGCCCCCCCGGTCGCACCTCAGCCCTACTATCACTAGTAGGCTGCACCAGCTCCTACGCCATCACAAGCCCAACCTCATTATTACCCGCCACATGCAGCCCATGCGGCAAACCCACAACCCGCTCCACTGCACTATCAGCAACCCCCTCAGGTTGCTGTACCTACGCAGCCTCCACCTACATATCATCCACCGCAGCCTGCTCAAGCCCTTGCGCAACCTCAAAATCCACCTGCTATCCAAGGGCAAGTTTACGCTCAACAAAACCCGTAGCAAAACCAGAACAACCAACGCAACCAGAGCCAACAAAACCGCGACAGAGGCCGAAATCGTGGGAAAAACCAACCGACCAAGCAAGCTGGTCAACACCCTATTCCCCCCGCTAGTAATAATGCGGCCCCTGCTAACCAAAACCCTGATCGCTCGCCCAAGCAGGCTAAAAACCCCAATTTGCGAACAAACTATCCGTGTTCTATTTGCGGGGTCTATGGCCACTACACACATTTTTGTCCACATATGGAGTGAGTTCGGCAACTTTGGGCTGCTGATGTACACCGCCAAGGGCAGGCGGCTCCTCAAGCACCACCCAACCCTCCACAACCTCAGCAGCCACCTTTGGTGTTGCAAAACCCCTTACCAACCCAAGGCGTAGTGAACATTGAACCGTTGGCTCCCCCTCAAGCTAACGCACCAACCCAAAAAATCCCTTACGCTGCTCCTGATCAACCCATGTTTGACTTAGGGACCCACCACTTGTTGATGATGTCCTCCAATGAGGTCAACCTCCAGACTCGACGGAAACAATATGGCTCCACCCCTGAAGCTCCTCCCGCCGATAAACCCACTAACGCTCATTCCACTGATCAGGAATTACGTATACCTCCACCTCCATTAGATGGCTCCCCCAAAGCACCTCGTTTCCCACTTCGCCATATCAACAACAAGCCCAATGCGCGGGCTGCGTCAAACTACAACATTGTCGATGACTTAGCCCAATCCCCTGCAGCCATGTCTGTGTTAGAAGTCTTAAAAAACTACCCTTCGTAGCGCAATACTTTACTCTCATCCATTGGGGCTATCGATCCAAATGATTCGCATTTAATGACATTTGATTTGGACCAATCCGAACCCCGCCTGCCTTCCACTTTGGCATTCCAAGTTTCTGTTTCCATTCAGAATTTTGTCGTCCATCGATGCATTATTGATGAAGGTGCCTCTACATGTGTCATGCCCACCTCCATCTGGCAGAAAATGGGATCCCCCCCTCTCCAGCTGTCCTCTACTGCGTTGCGAGCCTACGATGGCCATTCATCTCAACCACAAGGCCTATTAACTAACGTCCCCGTCCAGCTGGCTAGCAAAATCGTCCTCATAAACATCGAGGTTATCAATGCACAGCTTGATTACAACCTTTTACTTGGCCGCAGCTACATGTATGCCATGCGGGCAGTTGCTTCTACCATTTTTCGTACCATGATGTTCCCCCATGAGGGACGCGTGGTCAAGGTTGACCAACTCACTTACCATGATCCCAATGACCCCGCGGCACCCGAAAATGTTCTCCCCATGGTTGAACAACCTATTTCGGGTGCCACCACCTCATTCGTTTCTTCTATGGGGCCCGGAGAGTACTCAGATGCACCAATGACCTCGACCTTCCCATCTATTCCACCCCCGTCACCTGCCACTAAAGTGTCCGACCTATGTACCCTGTCCCATAACACGCGAACTCCTATTAATCAACCGCCCTTGTTGCCTCAACCCCCTTTGGTACCTAGTCACATTGGTGCTACACCCATCCATACCATTCCTTTCCTCTTCCCTCCCTCAGGAGTAGTTAGCGCCCCGGTCATGGCCACCCTCAGCCTTCCTGGGTTAACCTTAGGATTACCTGTTTGGTATCTTTCACCTCTCGTTCGTCCGCCGACACTAGATATCGTCCTGCAACCGGTGCAACCCATTGTCACTACTAGTCAACCACATCCCAGTGTCGCTACCCTGTCATCCTCCGTGAAACCCCCCCCTCCTCTTACCAAACCCACTGGGGGCAGAGGCCCCCAACCTTATACTGCTATCCCACCTCCTAAGACAGTAAAAAATCCCCCTGTGTTTCGTGCTCCTCCCAAATGCGCGTTGTGCGATGAGTTGGGCCATGCGACTCACCTATGTCCTCAGTTACCGGTGTTATAGGAATACATGCAATTGCTTGACGACGACCCCACTATCTCGGTTGTCCATATAGATTTAACCCCTAAGCCTCGAGACAAATCCCTGTGCACTAACCACTCCTGTGCCCTATGCGATGTTTACGAGCATTACTCCCATCACTGTCCCGATCTCCCCGAGTACAGAGCATTTCTCTTTGAAATAAACAATCTGGATCTTGAGACGGCACCACCCACTATTGTGGAGATCCACCCCCGGGACTCTTCCTCTTCCGAAGAGGTTAATACCATTTATATGATCTCTTCCACCACTACCCCTTCGTCAACCGATTTGACGACACACACATTCCGTACAGATGAGGAGATTCTCGAGGCTCTCACTACCCCGGATTATCCTTGGGATGACATGCACCATCGTTCCTACTTCCTCCCAGATGAATCTTCCTCTAACACTGCTACCCAATTTGCAGTTGAATCCAAAGACTTCCTTCCCCCCAAGGTCGACTGGTTCAAGGACCCTATTCCTGCTCCTGACGCCTTCGAAGAGGGTAACATGGCCAACATCTCACATGTCATCCAAATTGATATCGTTGCCCCTGGAGGCACCCCTGAACTCATCACTTTAGGATCCTCTTGCAGTAAGCAAGAAATTGAGGAATACAACAAACTCTTCAGAGAATTCCGTGATGTCTTTTCCTAGTCCTATACTGAAATGCCTGGTCTTGACCCTACCAGTATAGAGCACCACATTGACACATGGCCTGATGTACCCCTAAACTGGCGGCTCCTGCTGTCCGGCCGAAACCCGCGGTCCACCCACGTGGACCTCACAAACGGTACCCTGGGACCCACTACCCTCCCCCCGAACCCAATTACAAAGCAGGTATGAGTTTGACAGGATACCTGTATCTCCTGAATCTTAAAACAGCTGGTCGGATCGTCCAGAAATGCCACCTCAGGTCTGGTCCACTCTGATCACGAGTCAAAGTCAAATAGTAAAAATGACACTTGTCATGTTGGGCCCACTTACTATTTATAGTCCGTTGACTTTGTTCTTGTTTTGGCCATTCTGAACCCATACAGATTCCGTTCTCTGAACCATTTCCACCATTGGAATCAGCACGACGAGACTGTCACGATCGTCACCTCATTGTATTATTTTTTCTACGTCATTTTTTGCCCATTTTTTAGACACCGCTAGTCGCCTCGGTTTGCACGCCACTTCGGCCACTCTCTTTTTTTAACACTTTTTATATCACCGGATTCATTTTTTCGAGCTCGTGATGATGCTTGAGATCATTTCTCGCTCTCACTTGGTACAATTTCAACATTGTGTCCCGACATCTTGCTGCCTCAATGTACGGGCCACATCGGCCGCCATCAGATTGTTCCATACTTTTTACATGAGCCATCCACTCCTGTCATACTGCAAATGTTCCATTATTTTTCCACCATTCATTCACCCCGCAAGGAGGCCCACCAGTGTTCCCCCCCACCCTCAGTCCTAGTCATCATCAATGTTCCTTGATTGAACACTTCCTCCTTTCCTGGACCATTCCATCACTTCAGAGTCTTCTTATTTTCTTTCAGACTCCTTAAAATTGAAAGCAACCACGAGCATGAACTGTCATGGGCTCGTAAAATCCACACGACAGTACCATTCCATCATTTCAGAGTCTTCTTATTTGCTTTCAGACTCCTTAAAATTGAAAGAAACCACGAGCATGTACTGTCCTGGGCTTGTAAAATCCACACGACGGTATCATTCCATTACTTCAGAGTCTTCTTATAGCTTTCAGACTCCTTAAAATTGAAAGCAACCACGAGCATGAACTATCCTGGGCTCGTAAAATCCACACGACAGTACCATTTTATATCCACACTTCTTCTAGTTCCCTAACCCATGAAGAAGTCCCCCCGCGCCTCTTGGCGCTATGATCGATCCTCTCGGTAGCACCCCCAATCAGGTCGCCTTTGTTCAGAGTATTCTGCAATCTCCTGCCATTTTACCACAGCTTGAGTCTCCCTCAGCCCATTCACCCTCAGATCCTATACCGCTATGATCCTTTTACCACCACTCAGTCTCATATGCTGCCCGATCATCCCCGCCATCATACTCTGAACAAAGGAAGTTTGAGTCCACCCACTCTACTTGCCCAGTTATTCCCCCCAGTTTATCACTCCTGCCATCAGTATTATCACAGTTCAGTTTTTCACCTCGCGCTCCTGTCAAGGAAACATCATTGCCTTGATAGTTGCAGGTCTCCCTCTATCGACGACAGCCCCTCTATTCCAGAGGATAGACCTAGAGGCCCCTGCGCCTTGGAACCATCACCATCTGTGGTGAGTGCCTACGGACCATTTTGGGAGGAGTCATCATTGCCTCTCCAAATAGTTGTTTCTCACATGCTCGACTTCAGCACCTTAAACGCATCGTTGATAATCGCGTAGGATGTATATCCTTTCCATTATGTGTCGAAGACCCCGGATTTCCCCTGACTCTAGCACATTGGTGAGTCACTTCAGAACACTCAGTTATATGTCCCCGTGGATGTCCGGGCTGTGTTGGCGATTGTATTCAGAAGCCATCCAGTTCCATGCTTCCTTGAGTACCCAGTTCAGTTCCAGATCAGTGTACCATTGCAAGTATGACCATTGTCACTTTGATCCAGCAGCTCATTAGTTCCTTTGGAACCACATTCAGTAGCACTGTTGTCATTCCAGTGCATCAGTTGTTCAGCTCAGACATGGTCATCCCAGCAGTATGTTCCATATTTATGTCCCTTCTGGACCCTTATGATATACACAGTGGATTTCTATGTATCCTACAGGTCTCTCTTTTCGGGCCTCACAGTTATTTTTATGTATCTTGATACGAGCATGGGTATGCCCGCCTCGTCTAGATTATCAGATGATTCCTCATCCATTATTGAGGTTATGTACTTTTCAGTCCTTGCAGTTGGTTCGAAATCGTTGTTCCGGGCTTCAGTTGGTTCCTTCTCTTCTCCACACCCCAGGAAAAACGAATATGACTTATGATGTCCATCGGCCATACGATGAGATCCTACCCTCGCACATCAGGGGGCAATCTGTTAACACCCAAAAAGAGTTCACTACCTCATCTACCCCATTACATGGCTCATTTTTCCATTTTCCTACCATATTTCCATCAAAAACCCATAAAACCATCTAAAAAGCCTCCAAAAGGCTTAAAATGCCTCCAAAAGGCCATAAAACCCTCTTTTTCTCCAAAAATATCCAAAATTCCTCCAAAAAAGCAAAAATATCCAAAAAGGAAGAAAAAATATAAAATAATGAGGAAAAGGAGGAAAAAACCCTAAACAGCTGAAGCCCTAACCCTAAACCGGCACTCCACCACTATAAATAAGTGATGGAGACCCCTTATTTCAGATCCACAATCACAAGTATCCTGCCTCTGCCAAAATTGCTCTTGAAACCCTAGCTCACCCTTGAGCTACTTTCACCATGAGAGCCCGTTTTTGGCCCATTTCCACCATTGGAGAAAGAGAAGGAGCAGCTGGAGCTCGGAGCAACCTCTCGGATCAGCACAATGGGCTTCACCAACCTCCACATTGGAGGTCAGATCAATAAAAAATCATTCTTTACTTTTTGTTGTTTTGCTTCATGAACATGTTTAAATTAATTTTTATTACTGTTTAGCATATTTTATTTCACATATTATTGAACTGCTACTAAGGAATCCATTCTCCTTAGTAGGTTCTCATTCGTACAAGCTAGGGGTAAAACCCTAGGTACAATCACTACGTAAACCGCCACCAAATTCTAATTGGGCGAAGAAACAGAAGAAGTGGAAAAAATTCATTTCCGAAAGGGAGTGGGAGTACATCCTAAGAAAATAAACAGAACTATCTGAGCTTTCTAAAGCGTCGGGTAGGGTATGGGGGGATAGCTGGTCATGCGTTGGGGTAAATTAAAAAGGATTCTAGTTGACTGAATAAAATAACATCACCAGCAATGATAAGTCTACCTAAGAAGGAAATCAAAAGAACAGTGACACATAAAAGTACATTGGATTTGCAGAGGTTAGAAAGGGAGAAGAGGTTGAAAAGAAGGCAAGAAATAAGAGAGAAGGCTATAGCGTTGCAAAGAAGAATGACCACTTTGGTGACATAATAAGAAATAAATCCACCAGAGTCGAGTCATGACCGACAAGAAGAAGGCGTGGATGAAGAGGCATCACCCATTGAAGAAGACTTGTGGATAGAGAAGTGAGAAGCTCTCCAACTAGAAATTCCCCAAAAGGTAAGACCTCTATCACCAACGAATCCAAGTACCTAAATTCAGGGCATTGTCAAAGAAGACATACGACTAAGAGCTGCTGAGTTCGGTATATGGAGCCAACTAGATGACGAAGTAAATGAGGATAATCATTTAGTAATCTGTCGACCAGAGGAAGGAAATTGGTTAACACTTCAGGCATAGCCTTCCAACCGAAGTATCCAATTTCTCTACCAAACACATGAAGGATCACCCCCACTACCAAACATAGCTTTGGAAAATTAAGAATAGTCAGACTTGTAGACACATTAGTGCAGTTGGACATCGATAGAAGAAGTTGACCTGAACCGACCGCTTGTCATAGAAGAAACGACAAACAAAAAGACTGACGAGAATGACAGTTCTGTCGATAACATCTATGAACAAAGTGATATGCAGAGTATCTGAATATCACCCCCACCACCACCCCCTCCACCGCCACCTCCTGGAGGTGATAGTGACACCGACATGGGTCAAAGATCAACACATATTCCCCTCTATGAGTGATACAAAGAACCTAGATGACACTAGTCTGTCTATGAGTCAATAGGGGAGGAAAATCAAGTTATGGTTGAAGAGTGACAGATGGCATAGTTCGCTGGTGCTTTACGAAAAAGAGCACTGACTTGCTATATGACTTATATCGATAGAACTCCCCAAGCATCCAAATCATACATTAAAGCACAATTCTTATCTTTCTTCAAAACACCTGATGGAAAACTTCTAGTATCCAAAAAGCTAAAAGCAACATCTCAGAAACTAGCAGAGTCCATTTGGGAATATGATAAGTGATGGAAATATCTCTTCAGCCAACTAGACTATGTAATTTATGAACAATTATTAATTTAGTGGGTTTTGGAAGGTCTATCATAGAAAATACGGTGGCACATAAGCTTGGAGGCATTTAAGATATATGAAGACACACTTACCAAAGCTCTGCAAGTAGAGATGGATGAATATTTTCCAGCATATCTCGTTGACACTAGGCTAGAAGAACAACTAGAAATCATGCATAAATCTTTGAAAGAGCTAAACCTAAAAAATCAGGATGTATGGTGCACAAAATGCTCCATGGCCAAACACACTAAAGATAACTTTCAACAACACACAAATCGACAAGATGTTCATTTTGTCCAAACAAAATGCTTCTGCGACATTTCCCAAGAACATGGAGACCATACAATGAAACATTGCCTGTATAACATGAAGAATGGAAAAGCATCTTGGTGCGCAATTTATGAGGTAAAAATTCACGCAACGACTGACTATCACCTAAACCTAAAGAATCGACAAAATTATGAAGTAGTCTACTAAAAAAATGCAGTTGCATAGAATAATGATAACATCCAAAGAAGAAATGGTCAAAACAAGTTGAATAATCAAAGATATGAAGGCCGTCGATATGAAGGCCGGTTCGACAACTGTCGTGAAGCATATGGAGGTCGAGGACGAGTTTTTGGAAATCACAACATTAAACCAAAACGACCCATCCAGTGCTTTACATGTTATAAAGAAGGACATTGCTACGCAGACTGTCCATACAAGGATAGAACTGATCTAGAGTTTTGTACTAGCTGTGGCATGGGAGATCACTCATTAGAGGATTGTCCCACCATGCTCAACAAGATTAATAAAAATAAAAACATTAATTTCTTGTCGTGTGTTCCAAAACATGATGTAATGAATACAAAGAACCTACACATAGTAACCCGACATGGGACAAAAATTGGAAATGATAATCCATGTATAAGAAAAACCAAAGAAAAGAATGATTATCCTAACCTGACAAAACAAAAAAATTTATATAACAACGCATCAAATATGTTTAAAGAATTTGCTATGTAGGAAGCAGTCGATGACAGTCGACAAAACATAGTTAAAGAATTAATACAGTTAGTACAGAATGATAAATTGGTGTCTCAATTCATTGACTTATTGTATAATATGAAGCACAGTAGTAAATTAGAAAAAAAAAACAAAAATATTTCTAGTCTAAATCAAAAAAACAAGAGCGATGTTGACCCACTTGTCAATATAGAAATCGAAGGATACCATGTTCGACAAGTTCTACTCGACTTTGGTTCATGTTGGTTACTGGGCAAACCCAGGTTTACTGTATTGTACCAACAACACCCCTAGCTCACTAGCCCTTTTGGCGACAGACCACAAAGCAGCCCGAAGTCTCACCCGAAGTGATTCTAATGGGTTGGCAAAAGACTCAGATGTCCTCTACCAGGTTCTAAAGCATCCTAGTGTCTCGAGACTCTTCTTAGCCAACGGGATCTCTCTCTATGAGTCGCAGTTAATTATTCTCCTGTAGACTCTACAATGGGCTTGACCCTTATCGTATCACCACATCCTGGATGACATGCGACTCTTTCCTATCGACTAGCTCCTAACCTGTGATATCTCACACCGTAACTTCTCTGACGGTGCGATATTGCCTCTCTTTACTGCGATATTTTCTACAGTAAGACTCAATATAAATCGCAAGGCCTGAATGCCTTCTCTCTTTGGGTAGAATGACTCCGTTATCTTCAACAGGGTGTTAGACAGCTTCACTCAGGATTCTACAATCTAACACACTCAAAATCAACTGTACTTATCTTACTAAACTTAAATACAGAGAAACCACTTAACATTGTACTTATTACTGGGTGAATCAAGCACTGATAAACTTCTTGTAAAGAATACTAAATATCTTCAACTTGCATTTACCCTTCTATAATGTTGTAAATTGAATGAGAACATACATATGTTGGGCTATAGGGTAGACCCAAGTTTTATACCATTCACTTCGCACCAACAAAAGACCCATAGTGTTGGCCCTTTCGGCAACAACCTGCAAGCAGGTTGCAGTCTCCAACGAAAACAACTATGGGGTGCCGTAGAATCATGTTTTTACAAGAAGAAGAGGGATATTACTATAACACAGAGTTTGACATTCATATATATAACTTCGCAGCTAGATAAACAGACAGTGACTTGCTTAACCCTTTACTGGGAATTCACAGTGAAGTTAGTATTTTAGCAGTGATCTTACTTATCAGATATATATTTATCAATGCATGAAAGAACATAATAGAAACAACAAAAGATATAACGTGGTTCACCCCCAGTGTAGGGGCTACTTCCACAAAACTGTGTTTTATTCAACTCTTTACAAAAACCATAGTTCTGATTTGCACACTCAACTGCAGATCCCTTCAAGTCCTCTAAGCCGTGCACACAGCTGCAGGACTCTGCGCACATAGCTACAGATCTTCTTTATCACCCACAACCCCTCTGCGCACACAACTACAGAGGTTGTCCACGCACACAGTTGGGACTTAACCTTCTCTTACAAAATAGCCTTAGCTTCGCATCAATTCATCTTACATCAAAAAACTAACCTGACTTATTTACAAGAGTGATTATTTATACATTGTACTTATTACAAAACCATGGGCACCCCGAACCCTAAACCCTAGACTTAAACCATGGGTTTATTACAAAAGAGGACTTTGACTCAACCCCGACACCCCTAAGACTGTTTTGAGTTGTAACTCCTCTTACAAAATCCCATAAACCCACGGAGTTACCAACCTTAAGGACCGTTAGGGTGCACTCCCCAAGAGGCCCCTAAGACTCACCAGTGTCCCGTCCCGGGACACTCATCTACTTTTCTGGTGGTAGAATCTTGTTGTTGAAACATAGTGCACTGGTTGCTGAAGCCATACATGTGATTGTCGGCTGCTTGCTCCTTTCCTTCGTAATATTTGTGCTGACTAAGGCCTTCTGGATCTATCAGTGACCCCATCCTTCGATCTGCTTGCTGAACATTTGAGCATCCACAACTTAGGGTCCTCAGAATTGTGTGTCAAGGTGCATAAGACAAAGAGTTGCCTCGGTTCTGCCAAACCAGGAGGATACATCTTGGAATGTTTCAGATTTTTCCCGTGAAGATCGATGCTTTTATTCGTGCGTCTTAGAGCGCACTTCTACCTTTCTTTCTTCCTCTTAGAGTGAACGTCTGCCTTTCTTTGTGCCTTGGTCGAACATGGCTACACGGGTGGATTGCTCAGAAGGTTCTACAGACTTCTCTCCCTAAACTCTCGTAATAACTCCTGGACTTCACGATCATTCGACATAGTTCTAACTGAAGAAACTCAAAGAAATTCACAATGCAGGAGTCGCAGGATAGTGTAGCTTCTTATAGAATCCCGTAATAGAGTCTGTCATCATGGTGCATTAATGACGTTGAATCTGATGGAGTGGCACAAATCCTGTCCACATGGTGCCATATTTTCCCAAAATCTCATCATTACAGGCAGTTAGGGCAGTTCTTGTGTCGGCGCCACCAAGTCTACTTTGTCCCATCCGTCACATTTTAGGCTGTGACACACCTTTGCTCTTCGACATAACCACTAACTTCAGTTTCGCCTTAATAAGTTCCTTTGACACAATATTAACCTTCGACCCTTC
This sequence comes from Pseudotsuga menziesii, assembly GCA_001517045.1. NCBI lineage: Eukaryota > Viridiplantae > Streptophyta > Pinopsida > Pinales > Pinaceae > Pseudotsuga > Pseudotsuga menziesii. Next base: position 1,047,407 of record LPNX010350738.1, read on the forward strand.
TTGACCCCTGCGGCACCCAAACTTCAACCTTCGAACTTTGACGGACTTCCACACTTCGTAGCTTTGAGGACAACTTCATTATAGTCTAGCACCCAATTTCAAGTGTTCTTGGTACTTAGACTTTCCTTCTTGGTGTTACTTCTGATTGGGAGGTCCCGGCCTATCCCTGTACTTCTTTAAACGACTGCCATTTACCATAGAAGGTAAAATTTCTCCATTCAACTTAGCTAACTAGACTGCGCCACCATCAGTAACTTTCTGCACTATGTATGGTCCCTTCCAATGTGTCTTGAATTTACCTGGGAATTTCATGAATTTGCTGTCATATAAGAGCACAAGATCACCCTGCTGGAACTGCTTCTTCTTGATGTGTCTATCATGCCATGATTTTTCTCGAGCTTTCTGCACTTGCTGCTGGAACACTGCAATAAATCTATCCTCTTGAGTTATAATATCTTTGTCATCCTTTCTGTCATTATAGCTGGGTCATCCATCTCTGTGAAAGCAGATATTCTGAGGCTAGGAACAATGTAATCCATGGGCATGATTGCTTCTTCTCCATAGACCAACCTAAAAGGTGTATGGCCTGTCAAATTCTTGCAGGTAGTCCTATAAGCCCATATTACTACTAGAATTCTAAGATCCCAGTCATTTCTGTTAACATTGCAAACCTTCGTCAGAGCATGTTCAAGGATCTTGTTAAAATATTCGACAGTGCCATTTACTTGTGGATGATAGGAAGTACTCTTCTGATGATACACCTGAAATTCTTCAGTCAATACTTCAATAGTCTTATTTAGAAAATGTGATCCTTGATCGCTCATAAGAACTCTAGGACACCCAAATCTGGACAAGATGTTATCGAAGATGAACTTCGCAGCTGTAGCAGCGCTACAGTTCTTGACTGGTTGAGCTTCAGCCCAACAAGTAAGATAGTCAGTCGCTGTAATAATGTATCTTGCTCCTGACTTCTTCCCAGGGGGCTTGATAGGGCCAACAAAATCATTATCCCACTTTTCAAATGCTTGTAAAGTTACCTGCGGGGCTAGAGGCATCTCATCCCTCCTGGATGGTTTTCCTATCCTTTGAAAGATGTCGTAATTGTGGCAATATTCTCTTGCATCCTTGTGAATTGTGGGCCACCACAATCCAGCTGTCAAAATCTTCTGTGCTGTAGCTTTTTCTGCATAATGACCTCCTACTGCTCCGGAGTGTGCCTCAGCCAAAATCAGTGGCTTTTCATGCTCCAAGACACATCTGCGCAGTATTTCATCTGGTCCCATTTTATACAGCTGTCTGCTATCAGGGTAAAGTCAGCTTCTCGAAGCACCGGCTGCTTCTTCTGCTGTGTTGTCATCTCGGCGGGTGGAAAACCTGTAGACAAATACTGAACAATATCCTGAAATTATTCATCAACCATCCGGATGGAAAACAACTAGGCATCAGGAAGACCTTCGTCCAAACTGGTAGGTTCTTCTCCCAACTCGAGCCTCAACAAGTGGTCCAGTCCTAGGTTAAGTTTTCCAGTCTTAATTATGATCTCAAAGTCATATTTCTGAAACAGAATCAACCATCTGCACATCCTTCCACCTAGCACAGGCTTGTTAACCAAATACTTCAAATCAGAATGGTCAGTGAACATCTTAAAATGAGATCCTAATAGATAATGTCGAAACTTCTGTAGTGCATACACCATAGCGAGACCTTCTCGTTCTATCGTAGTATAATTTTTCTCTGTGGTGGAAAATTTTCTACTTGCAAAAGAAATAGGGTGATCGATATGACCTTCACCTGACTGAGCCAATACTATACCAAGAGCATTGGAGGATGCATCGACATGCACATGAAACTCCTTATTCCAGTTAGGGAATACTAATATAGGGGCAGTGACCATCTTTTCCTTCAAAATATCCAAGCTTGCTTGGCACTCAGGTGTCCATTCGAACTTAATATCTTTCTTCAACTTCTTTTCCATCGGAGCTGTAATATGAGCATATCCTTTGATGAATTTCCTGTAATATCCAGCGTGACCAAGCGTAGTGTGAAGTTGTTTAACAGACTTCGGAGGTGGCAGGTTCACAATAATAGCTATCTTCGCAGGATCCATCATCAATCCTTGCTTACATACAATGTGACCGAGGAGAATTCCAAAAGGTGCACAAAAGATACACTTTTTTAAGTTCAAGGAAATCTGGTGCTGTCTACACTTATCCAGCATAAGTCTTAAACTAGTTATATGGTCTTTTAGTAGCCCAGAGATAGTCCAATCATCAAAATAAACTTCTAAGAATTTATGTATAAATTCCTTAAATGTGGAGATGACTACTCTAGAAAACATAGCAGGTGCATTCTTCAATCCAAAGGGCATAATTGTATATTGAAAGGATCCCATTTCTGTAGCAAAGGTTGTCTTATGTCGATCCTCTCGAGCAATTCTGATATGGTGGTAACCTGAAAATCCATCAGTAAACGAGTACACTTCTTGACCCCCGACATTGTCTAACACTTCATCTGTAAAGGGGGTGGGGAAGGGATCATGTAGACAAGCATCATTCAGCTTTCTTAGATCAACACAGATTCATATTTCACCCTTAGTCTTCTTCTCCTGCACCACCATAGGACTGACCCACTCGGATTCTTCAACAGGCTCAATGATTCCTGCAGCAAGCATCTTATCCATCTCTATCCTAACTTTTTCCTTATACTTAGGGTTCAACCTATAAGGGCGTTGTTTCACAGGATTCGCATCAGGTTTCAAAGGGATCTTTATCACATCGATATCACCAAGGATACCTTTCATCTATGAGAACTTAGTCGAAAATAGGTCTTGATATTCGTGGAGAAGTTGGGTCACTTTGATTACCATCACTTCATCCCAATAATCTCCAATGGTAGCATACTTAGGTTGTTCTTCTGATCTGATGTTGACTGTCCACGTCTTCAGGGGCTGAGTCACTTCAGGGGATTCAACTTCTGGTCCGTGTATGTCGCAGTGTCCTTCAGAATCAGGAGTATCAATATTGCGTGGATCATCATCCTCGTCAATTGTGAGGTTGTAACATTCTACTGCATGAGCTTCTTGTGATTTCCAATCAGGTTGGTATTCTACTACTTCTTGATCATCAAATACCTTAGTATGGATCAACCAGATAGCTACATCTAAAGCTGGACAGAATTCATTATTAGAAAAGGTAAGCACAAAACTATCAACAAGACAATCCCAACTTACAATATCCTGGCGAAGCTCAACCTTCGCGTACCAATTCTTTGCTATCGGTTCCAGAGTATGCACAAACCGATGTACCCATTCTTCCTGAGGCACATGCTTCCACTCTTCGTAGCACTACACCAAATGTTCCTGGGGGCTCATCTTTCCATCAAACCTACTTTGCACCTCCTGGGGATGATCCATAAATCTCAGGTGAAGGAACTTCTGACAAGTTTCCCAACTAGGAATGTTCTTCTTATGGCCATTCCACCATCTGGCTACTATGGTTCTGAATACTGAATCCAGAGTCTCCATTTTCTGTGAGTCTGGTATCTATTCTGAGAAGTGTACAATAAATTGTTCTGGGTCTGACAAACCATCAAAAAGAGGTAGGACTCTTACCTGTGTGCCAAGCCATCTGAGAGATTTGGTAATGCTGGCACATCTATGTCCATGTAGCTTATAAAGTCTATTCTGCCAATTTTCTAACCCATCATCTGAATCTGTTAGGCAGGAGCTGTCACACTACCAATCCATGATACCTTCAGTAGTAGGATCAACATAATCTTCTTCCTTAGCTGTAATGGTATATATTTGATCCAGAACATCCTGATATTCATCTCTGAGTGGTTCTGTGTACCTTTCTCCTTGTGAGGGGTCCAGTGGTACTATGACTCTCAAATCTTTCCCTCCGAAATTCATCTGTCTCTTTTTAAGGTTAATGATTGCAGCATTTTCCATTGCCCATTCAATTCCTAACAAGGTTGGATAGGGATTGCTGTCATCAATGATCTCAATAACTTCGAAGTTGGCTAAAGTATTGACCCCATCAATATCAACTGAGACACTAGGGAATCGTCCTAGGGGCACAATCTTCTGTTGAATGGCTAATCTCAATTGTATAGGGGACCAATCAAGGATATGTTTTCCCATTTTTTCCCAGGTTTGCTTAGTTAATACATTTACCTCTGATCCTAGGTCCAAGATAACATCAGTCATATCATACTCTCCTATCTGAGCATTCAATCTCATTTTCCTGCCAGTTCTTCTGACTCTATTAATAGTTTTTTCCTGATCAGAACTTTGCTGAGGTTCACAGGAAGCAATAACTTCCTGCAACTCACTTAAAGAATTTTGATTTCTTAAGAGCTTCAGACAACTCTGTAAAAAGGAGGACAGTGTACTATCTTTATCCGTCGAAGATTCTTGCGGCTGGGACTGTTGCTGATGTGGCTGCGCAAGTGCTACTGATGTGCTAGGATCAACAAAATCTCTCTTGGCTCCCTTGAATGTCTCTTTTTCTCGTTCGATATCAAATGTTGGGACTTTCTCGAGGGCTTTACGAACCCAAGCCTCGTCAGGTTGTTTCTCCTTATTCTGTATGTGTGTCATAGCTCCACCCCGGGTAACAATATTAATGGCTGGGGTAGGTCTTTGCTCAACGGAGATCATCTAAATATTCTGAGTAGGGGCACTGTTTCTTTCCTAAATCTTATCTATCAGCTACGGGCATTTCTCGATCACATGATCTGCTGCCCGACAATACCGACATGTCGTAGTTGGGTTCCGACAGTCTCTAGATAGATGCCCAACCTGGTTACAGTTGTAACACACAACCTGGCCTCTTCCTCTTCCGACCATACCACCACAACCATGACCACCAAAATCACCTCTACCTAATGCACCACCGTGGTAACCATAGCCATCATTGTTCTGTCCCTCATTGTATACCTGATAGGCGTCATAGGTGCGCTCTCTCATGAGGTCATAACTGCGACAATCATATTCATTATGTCCTATGGACTTACAAAATTTACAATAGGGGTTCTTAGGTACTTGTCCATACCTCTGTAGCAGATAGCAGTTTTCAGGTTGATGCTGACCTGTTGTTCTGCAGAGCTCACAGTATAGAACTTGCGGATTAAACAGGTTTGGCACACCAGTATTCAGTTAATTTCTTACCACATGACACTGTTCCTTGTCGTGACCTTCTATCCGACATTGTGTACACCAAACCTCTTCGCGAGTGGTTTTTCCTTTCTTCATATCGTGCAGCTCTAGAGCCATCACTGCCAACTGCGCTTGGATTTGAGCGATACCAGAATTATCTTCGACCGGAGCGGTTTCAAGCTTCATCGTGATTTCCAGAGCCTCTTGCTGGTCAGCAACCTTCTGTTGCATGAGTGGAGTTCTGATATGCGGTAGAAATTCTGCAATGAACTATTCCTTGTGCTGCACAAGTCCAATGGTGAAACTAACTTGGTCTAGCAGAACTTTGAACCTCTGATCAAAGTCCCACACTGATTCATCACGCCTTTGCTGAATCTCTTTCAATTCAGTGATACACTGCAATTCTGATTTCGGATTCTTAAATTCCTTTATCATTGATGCTTTTATATCAAGCAAGACATGGTTCTGAGTGCTATAAAACTTCATGAACCAGGTCAAGGTGCGGTCTCTAAAATAAGTAACTAGTTGCGCTCTTTTTGTATCTTGATCTATAATGTTCTTAGCAGTCCACACTACTTCGCATAAAAACCAGAATTGTTCTGGATCCTCTGATCGAGTTCCTTTGAAAACAAGGAGCTTAATATCATTGTTCATGTGGGCCATAGTGGATCTAGGGGGGTTGGAGGGGGACTGGAAGTAGGTGGGGGGGAACTTACTGGGATAGACTGACCTGCGACAGGAATACTCGGGCTAGGGTGACTTTCGGACTGCGATGGGTTCTCAGGGATAACAGGTCTGCGCTGCGGGGTTACCAGAGGGTTTCCAACAGAAGGTGTTTCTTCGGGTTCTGAATCTGTGGGGCTTACAAGGGAATACTCAGTATAATGACCTAGGGAATAAGATCCAAAATCTCTCTTGTACCTTTTGCCACTTCGTAGCAAACCACTTTTCTCATCGAAGGTATTTTCACTTGCAAACATAGGTTAGTACTACTAAATCTAACAATCTGATTCAATGAGAAATATACCTTTTTCAACTAATAGCATTTTAATTCTCAAACTAAATGAATTCAAAAACTTACCCCTTGGTCCTTTAAAAAACTGTCTCTCGGCTTCACTAAAGGAATTACTCGTGTCGATGGCGAAATTTGTCATAAAGGCTTCAAGGGTTCGCGTTGTCCAAAAATCAACAGCTCGAGATATCTCGTTGTTCACCCTTTTCAATATATTAATTCTTGCGGGGGTCCAAGCAGGAAACTGACCTTCTTGGAAGTTCGTCCTTCTCTTTGTCAACCTGGATAACCACTGGTGCAACTCTATGTGGATACTACCAAAGAATATTTCATAAACATCACAAGAAACATACCTTTGTAAAAAGTCATTTGCACTACGGTGCAGATCTTTGTTCTCTTGCTCAGTGAATTTCAGATAAGTCTCATCAAGCCAATCATCGATTTCCTTAACAGAGGGTCTCCAGAACATAGCCCTCAAGGTACGACGTAAACCCCTCTTGAGCAGATACTGAGTTCAACCAGAAACAGAACCAATTTGTTGGGCTATAGGGCAGACCCGGGTTTTATACCATTCACTTCGCACCAACAAAAGACCCACAGTGTTGGCCCTTTCGGCAACAACCTGCAAGCAGGTTGCAGTCTCACTCGAAACAGCTATGGGGTGTCGCAGAATCAGGTTTCTGCAAGTAGAAGAGGGATATTACTGTACCTTAGCCTTTAATAAATTATAAGCATATAACACAGAGCTTCTACATTCATATATATAACTTCGCAACTAGATAAACAGATAGTGACTTGCTTAACCCTTTACTGGGAATTCACAGTGAAGTTAGTATTTTAGCAGTGATCTTACTTATCAGATATATATTTCTCAATGCATGAAAGAACATAATAGAAACAACACAAAGAACCACAGCACAAGATATAACGTGGTTCACCCCCAGTGTAGGGGCTACGTCCATAGAACTGTGTTTTATTCAACTCTTTACAAAAACCATAGTTTTGATCTGCGCACTCAGCTACAGATCCCTTCAAGTCCTCTAAGCCACGCACATAGCTGCAGGCCTCTACACACATAGCTGCAGGCCTCTACACACATAGCTGCAGATATTCTTAATCACCCACAAACTCTCTGCGCACATAGTTGGAGAGGTCATCCACACACACAGCTGGGACTTAATCTTCTCTTACAAAATAGCCTTAGTTTCGCATCAATTCATCTTACATTAAAAACCTAACCTGACTTCTTTACAAGAGTGCTTATATATACATTGCACTTATTACAAAACCATGGGCACCCTGAACCCTAAACCCTGGACTTAAACCATCAGTTTATTACAAAAGAGGACTTTGACTCAACCTCGACACCCCTAAGATTGTTTTGAGTCGTAACTCTGCTTACAAATTCCCATAAAACCATGGAGTTACCCACCTTAAGGACCGTTAGGGTGCGTGCCCCAACAACATACATTTAACTGTAAGCAAAGTTCATGTAATGAATGATAGGTAGCAGTAAGTAAACACAATCACATGAATCAATCACATGACACACTGATTTTACATGGTTCACTTCCAGGATAGAAGCTACATCCACGGGAACTGGTTTATATATTATAACTTGGGAGAGTAAACACAGTTCCACTGCAACCGCATATGCAGCTAGAGATCTTCTGGGAAACTCCGCACACAGCATGGAGCCATTCTCTCTTAGATCTCTTCTATTTCTCTATATTGTTTTCTTACAATATACTCTTCCTCTCTCTCTCTCTGTCAATCCCTGTGGATTGTTACATACATACTCACAGAGTCAACTACTGGCTACGATAAGATAATTACAAACTGAATAACAGAACCAGAGCTCAGCTCTTACAATACAACTGACTATGAGCTAACAAACTCACTGACTCTCTGAATAGCTAGCTAATTATCTAAACAACTAACTATCTATCTGAATGTCTATCTAGCTAACCTTTTACAATACAAAATACAAGCTTTTATAAGCGGCCCGAAGGTCTCACCATTACAACACTGTCGGCCTGTCCCAACAGTAACCCAAAAACCCTAATTTGTGACAGTTGGATTATCTGTACTTTGAACTACCACTTTTCATCACACCACTCCTCTCTGCAGTCTTCCATGCTTTTCGGTGCTGACCGTGGGTACCAGCGCTGCTTCCTTGGTCTCTTCCCTTCTATCCTTCGTCTTCAATACCTCAGCCCATTGCTCCTTTTTCATTTATGAGGGTAGCTGAGCCCTCCTGTCTTCGGCACTGCCTTAACTGTAGTGGTTGAGCTCTCTCTTCTCAGCCGCTCAGGTACTATTTCCTCTTGACTTTCTTGTCTTGATAGTCACGATTTCCATCGCTGATCTGCAGCTAGAAATGTGCTACGGCATCATGGCTTTACCTTATCTCTTATATCCTTGCCAAAACTGTTTATCCTCCAAAAATGGCAGCTTTTCCTATAGCTGCAGGGCGCTACTCCAACAGTCCCCTAACACTTGCTTGTGGCTCGTCCCTAAGCCACTAACAAATAGTTTCTCTTGGTGTAGCTTCTCCTTGGCTTCCTGTGAAGTCCTTGCTAATCTCTCCCGAAGTCTTGCGACTTCTTTATCCATAGCTTCGACACACTCTTGTGCCATTTCAAGCATAGCTTGACTAATACTGGAGTCTTCTGTGTCATCAATGACATTTTTACTTGTAGTGAACTCCTTGACCTTCTGCTCAACTGCATCGACCAACTCTGCAATTTTTTCTTGATACGGATGAATAGGTTATTGAATTGTATCTCCTTTTCTCTTAACCGCTGTGCTTCCTATTCCAAACGGTTGATCTCTGTCGTCTTTCTCACCTTCACAAGAGCTCCTAAAATCTTGACTTCTTCCTTCATTGTTGTTGTGGCATTCTCTATCTGCTAGATGCTCTGTTGGAGTTCCACTCTCTCAGGGTGCTCATCTAACTCCGACCATGTGTTCATCGCATTAGCTAGCACTGACTGTGTATCGTCTATGAAAGATTTCATCTGTGCTGAAGTGAGTCTAAAGGCCTTTGCCCTTGCTTCCTTGTCTACCTGGGGTGTGCCTGGTGCTCAAGCCTCAAGCTTAGTAATCTGCGCTTTGTGGTATTCCTCCATCTTGGTCACTGTCTCTTCTAGAGCCTTTTCTCTATCTGCAACTCTTCTTACCTTCTACATGAGAGGCAAGGCAAACTCAATGTTACACTGGGGTAACTCCAATGTGATGCTCTGCAGGACCTAACTGAGATCCTGTTCTCTTTCTTCATATGTTCTTAACTCCTTCTCCTTTGTCTGAAAGCTTGCGGTGAGTTTTGCATTCTTTTGTTTCAATTGGGTGTTTTGTTTATAAGTCGCAAGCTCTCTATCTCTAAGCTCTGTGCTTAGCTGCTGCTGGATCATCTATAATTGATCAACGAGAAACTCTATGAGGTTAACCTCGACAAGTTGTCTAATCTATATCTACACGTCCATCATCGAAGCAGGGAATTGAATGCTCCCTAGCGGTATCAACACTGTATTGATGCGATCCTTTGCCAAGATTTCCTCGTGGGAAATCGATTGTGTTGAGCTTTCTCCTACTGTCACCTTTACTGGTGGATTCTGTATCATGGAATTCTTCTCGGTGAGTTCTTTTAACTCCAGAAGCTACTTATCTATCGCACTCTGCAGCTTGTCCTACGATGTCTACATCGCTTGAAATGTGTCCCTCATTTCCTCCTTTAGTCTTGCTACGATTTGATCATAGTCATCATCTGTCAGTGCAGTCTCTAAAGTTGGCTTTGTGGCTTTGTGTTTTTTCTTCTTTGGTGCCTCTAGTGGCACTTCTTTTGTATCTTTCCTCTTTTGTGCCGGTGGTGGCACTTCTGCTGTATCTTTCTTCGTGGGCGCTACTTTGTCTTTTCCTCTGTTTAGTGGGTCTATCTGTGCGGTACCTGATGGTAGTGCTACGGCATCTTAGAATTCCTTCTTCCATTATTCATCAAAATATTTGATGACATCGTCTACATCCTGCGCTATCATCCTGAACGATCCAGTAGCTCAATTATCCGTTCTCAACCCTTTTGGCCGCAAAAAGATTGTGTGCATGTCTGCCATGAAATCAAGCCGACTATCATACATGTCCACAACCTCCATGCTGGTCTGTGGTGTCTCCTTGATGACTTGCTGTAACAACCTATAGTATTCATAAAATACTATCATATTAACCTGTTTCTTAACTAGGCTGCTGCTCTCCCATAAATTGGCATACCGCACCCCTCTACAGTCTCTGCCTTGTGGCTGTAGAAACTGGGTATGGGGTGGCTCCTTCCACCCGATGAATGCGCATAGTATAAGAAGCCATGAAAAATGAAAGGGGTGTATTGGCTCATCCTGTGTTGTCAAACAATCTTGGAGAAAAATGTTTAGTAAGAATAAACACCAATTAAATTGTTCACCTTCCGCAACTTGTATGGCAAGGTGAATTACTAATCCTGTGAATTCTTTTGGGTGAACCTTGGTTAACAGTATGCCTGCAAGCAGAATGGCTATGAATCTGAGTGTATCATCTATTATGGCCACGAGGTCATAAGCCCGACCTCCTCTCTATAACTTATATTTGTTAACTAGTGCTGCTGGTAGCTTGGAATCCTTGCTCTTACCTGATATATGCGTCTTAGGGTCCTTACCAATCTTGGCCAGCTCAGTGATGCGGTGTATCAGATCAACGTTCAGATCGATCCTATTACCTAGCCAGAGGTAACCTCCATGTACACAAGAAAGTAGCACGCGCACCACGTCATTAACCTCTGCACCTCGTCCAAAATGTGGTGTTCTTAACAAATTGAGAAACCCTAAGCGCTCAAGAATATGGAAGTGTTCCATAGGAACAAACTCATCTGCACTAGTCCTTGGGTTCCTCTGAACCATAAGATACCGATCCGGCCGGAACTGAGGGTATGTCTTACTATATCCAAGGTTATAGTCTATAAATTTGAGAACAGGGGCATATCAAAACAGATCTCCATCTTCCTTTATACGAGAATCAATCGGTGGTAGGGGAACAAGATACTTATCACCTTTGTGAAGGGTTACCTCTGGTGCATCCTCAATTCATGGCATGATGTATTCTATTGCCATAGGAACTTCTTCCTCCTACTCTGGGCCGGACTCTTCTACTATTTGATCTTGACTCCTCATCCTTGGCAGTTGTCTGACCTATGATGTACCTAATTTCACAAACTTGGGAGGCGTCGTCATAGCAGACACGAGGCCTCCTCGTTCAAAGCATTACACAATCTCTTCTAAAGGTTTCGTCTCAGATAGAACCCACTCGGTGCAGTACTCTGGATTGGCAATGGCTATGAAATTGGGAAAACCCAGCACTCTATAAATGAATTATCTCTGCACAGGGAAAACTCTTCAAATTGCTCTATAGCTCTTGAAACTTACAAAAGTAACCCTCCTGTATGAATGATCTTTGTCTTTATGCTGAAGGAGATAATTCCTGAAGTAACGGTCATCTAAGCTAGACCCGTTGGTGGTATTAATTGCATGGATAAGACAACAACTGTCATCCTGATCCTTATTAATTGCTGAAATCTGATCAAATTTCCCTCAAAACTTGTGTGCAAGTTTCCGTCTCGTCGAATATTTTACCAAATCTGGAAAAATCATTATACTGTTACCAAATCTATGGTAACATATATCGGTCATTTCTTCATTAACTTCTTGTCAGAAGGAGAAGTGATTGGCCCTCTGTTCTTTTTCAAACTTGGCTACGTGGCACGGGAAAACATCGTAGCGATGCGATGTCACACCGCATCATTCTGAACCAAACTATTGGCGTAGAAATCCACAACATACAAACTCCGCAAGCATCTTATGACTTGCGCAAAATAAAATTTTCTTCTTCTTTTTTTTTAGTGTAGACTACGTACCAGTGCGATGCCTCCTTTCAACTACACTGGACATATTCACTTACATAAACTGTCTGAGTTAGGGATGAAAGGTGGAGTGGCTATCACTATAAAGCTTAAGTCTACTGCCATTAATGAGAGTAGGAAGAAGCTCCCTGTTCAGTTTGCTAAACTGAACGACACCTCCTTCTGTAACTTGCTGAATCTAATATGGCCCCAACCAATGCATCTTGAACTTCCCTAGGAACTTAACAAACTTACTGTCGTAGAGGAGCACTAAGTCTCCTGTCTGAAAAATCTTACTCTTGATGTGCCTGTCATGCCAATCTTTTTCTCGTGCCTTCTGCACTTTCTGATGAAAACCTGCAATGAACATGTCTTCTTCTAAGGCAAGCAATTGTGCTAACCTTTCATTCATCGTATATGTATCAGCCATCTCTGTAATGTGAACAATTTTTAAACTGGGAATAATATATTCCATAGGCATAACAGCCTATTATCCATACACCAAGCTGAAAGGTGTGTGTTCTGTAAGCCCATAATACAGCATTAACCCTGAGGTCCCAATCATTTCTTTGGCTGTTACAGATCTTAGTAAGATAATTTTCTAGAATCTTGTTAAACGCTTCCACCGTACCATTAGCTTGTGGGTGGTAGGGAGTGCTCTTATGGTGCTATATCTGGAATTCCTCCGTTAAGGCCTCAATGGTGCGGTTCAACAAATGTGTGCCTTGATCGCTCATCAAAATTACTGGACATCCAAATATACTTATAATGTTTTCAAAAATGAACTGTGTGGCTGTAGCAGCATCACAATTTCCTTATTTCTTTAGCCTCTTCCCACCTTGTGAGGTACTCTGTTTCGGTGATGATGTATCTTGCACCAGTTCATTTTCCTAGTGGTTTGATAAGACCCACAAAATCTATAGCCCACTTGTCAAATGCGCACAGCGTAATCTGTGGTCGCAATGGCATTTCATCTCTCTGCGAAGGTTTTCTTACCCTCTGGCAGATATCGCAGCATCTGCAAAACTCCTTAGTGTCTATGTGCAAAGTAGGCCACCATAATCCTACAGCCAAGATTTTCTGCGTAGTCGGTTTTCTTGCGAAATTACCTCCTACGGTACTGGAATGTGCTTCTCTGATAATGGCCTCTTTTTCATGCAGCATAACGCATGTACGTAGGACTTCATCTGGACCTAACTTGTATAATTGTCCTACGATAAATGTGAAGTCTACTGCTTTAACAACCAACTGTTTCTTTTACTGCTTAGTAAACTCAGCTGGTGCCCATTGTCGAGCACCCTAAATGCAGATAAATTATTATCAACACACAAAGCATACGAGATTTATTGTCAACCCGAGAAAGTCTTTTATTTCAAAGGATAGATGCACAATTTATGCTTAAACACCAGATCATTGTAGTTAAACACTTTACCCTTTAACAACCATGTTCATCCCTCAGAACCTATGTAATCCCACCAATCTTCTAAACACTACAAATTCAATTTCTTCCTACCATGTACCAAAAAGAAATCAAATCAGATTCAAATGACAATTGCATACAGAAAGAAAATCCTGTTCATATCCCAGAATAAATGCTTTGCTTACTCAATCTAACCACTCTTGAAATCCATAAACATAAATGGAATGTAATCTAGAAATTCAATTGCAGCAAATCAAGTTCAACTACTCTAAAGAATTGAATTGCAGAAATGAAAGTTAACAATTGTAACAGTAAAATAATTGCAGGGATTCGTGGGATGACAATCTGAAACCGTGAGATGAACAAAGCTGTGTACAGCTATTGAATGAATTGCATAAAGGAAACTTCCTATTCAGTCGACTGTTAAACAATTATCAATTTCAGGAAAATATAATACTGCAAATTCACACAGGCTACTGCTGCACACACAAGCAATATAATCAGCAAAACATCACACGATAATAAATTCAGAGATCCTACTTTAACTCAGCAATCTCTACGGAAGGCGGGCCCAACCTTCACACAGAGAGGCTGGATGAACAATGTACATCTCCCTTAAATCAGTGGTAACTCCTTGTATTAAAAGAAATAATGAATACAGATTACTTCCACTGTCAATACAAGAATGAATTATCTATTTTCCAACCCCCTGGGTCGAGGCAGCCTCTCATTTTTATACATACAGACCATAACAGCCGATCCTATTACAAAGGGCAGCCATGAAGATCTCTGATCTTCAGGCGCCCTGAATAACACGGGTTGTTACAAAATGTGGTGTGGTGCAAATATAGAAAATTAGAAAGAGCTGTAAGCTGGCCCAGAAGTGGCGATCTTCCCAGATCGCCATGATATTCGAATAGCTATACTAAAGATCGCCCAATCGTAGCACATTCTGTTACAGCTACTTTGTATGACTCTATCTGGAGGGTTGCATAGGAACCACGTGCCTTAATTGATGATTGAAGGATTGAGGGTATTCTTGAATCACGAACGCCCCTTGTTTCAAGACTTGTTCAGCTCCACTTTCCTACAGTCAACTCATCTTGCACTATCTTCATAAATCACAACGTATTAGCACAATTTCGAGAGATAAACAACCTTAATTGTCACAATCATAAGCATTAATAGGATAAAACAATAATCAGTCTTACCTTGGCAATTTAGGGAATAGAGTGAGGAAAACAAGTCTGATTAGCATGTTGAATAGTGTAAAACAAGGGAAGAAAAGGTGATTAAGGATGGTTAAAAAGGGACCAATTGTGGACTCAACATCTCCCCCCAACTACCCTGTTGCATGTCCTCATGCAACAACCTGCATCATTTGGAATCTGAGTCCTGCATTGAGCTCTGTTCATGGAGGGAAGAAAAATTGTAAGGAAACTCGGGCTCCTCATCTGTCTTCAGAAAACCCCTGTGAATAACCCAGTACTGCCAACATTTCTGCTCCTCTGCTCTAGTCAAGGAAAAATCCATGTTATATGGTTTTGCTGGCCACCAAATAAGAGGAAATTTAAACTTTAAACCCAGCCAGTTAACTCCACATTCCTTCATACTCCCTACATAACCCTTGACTCTAGAGAGTGCATGTTTAAAATTCTTAAAGCAGTAGGGATCCCGGTTTCTAAGTGTAGAGGAGGCAGCCTGCCATCTGTGCTTGCTGCCTTCCAATGCAACCTGCTGCTACCTGGAAATGTATTTGGTACAAGTGGAGATCACCTCTTCCTGCAAATTCATAATATGTTGTACCTAGGAAGCACTAGAAAGGAGACTTCTGTACCGTGCCAAAAGAATGCCAGGATTCTGGGGCTCACTACGAATCCATAAATTAGTATGAGCTTCATTGTGGGAAAAGGTCTGAAAAGACCTTTCCCACTGAACATGGTTGCTCAAAAAAGAGGCAAAGGATCTTAGCTGAACATCCCCTACAAATGGAACAGGATTCGAGTGGCGATCCAAAGGGCAAGCCATCTCATGCAAGTATAATTCACATAGTAAGTTCTGCTCCTCAAAATTACTTCTAAAGAATGTCTCCAAATTTTTTTCTGAGGTTGTGATTTCAAATGACCTCCCTTCCTGTACAGCCTTTAATTTAAACCAGACAAACTGCTCGAAGAGAAATACCGGATAAGAGGAAGAGGGCTTCCTTGTGCCTATGAGTTCTTGAGATAGGGCGTACATCTGATCCTTCTCCTTCTGCATGCCTTGAAACTTTTTCAATTCCCTCATTTTGTTCCGCAACTCCTCTACCTGAAATCTATGGGCCATACGTTCTTCAGCCCCCTGCTCTTCCAATGCTCTAATAATTCTTCTATGCTCACTTAAAGCAATCATCTTTTTCTGGTTTTCTTCCACCTGATTTTTCCATTTGGTCACTTCCATCCTCAGGGCTGAGACTTCTGCTGTGAGATTTAAAATCTCCTTTTTATAATGCCCTTCCTGCTCTGAATCCAAATCAATAAAATTTCTGAGAGGGAGAAGTACTGGTTCTTGTGGGATAGTGTCCTCTCCCTGGTCAATTTGCATTTCTGAATTTAATTCTTGTGTTGCTGGTTCTTGTGTGGCAGCAACATCCCCTAGATTATCTTCCACAGCTGTATTCAAGGCTTGTTGAGACACTGGTTCTTGTGTAACCGTGTCTTCTCCCTGGTCATCCTACATTTCTGAATTCAATTCCTGTGTTGCTGGTTCTTGTGTGACAGCATCATCCCCCGGATTACCTTCCACTGCTGTATTCAAGGCTCGTTGAGACACTGGTTCTTGTGTGGTAGTGTCTTCTCCCTGGTCAGCCTACATTTCTGAATCTGATTCTTGTGTTGCTGGTTCTTGTGTGACAGCAACACCTTTTAAACTCTCCTCAGCATCCACCTCCATTTCTTTTAGGGACACTAGTTCTTGTGTAACAGTGTCTTCCTCCTGCATTTCTGGATTCAATTCTTGTGTGGAAGAAACACCTTTTAAAATCTCCTCAGCATCCACCTCCATTGCTTTTAGGGACATTGGTTCTTGTGTAACAGTGTCTTCCTCTTGCATTTCTGGATTCAATTCTTGTGTTGCTGGTTCTTGTGTGGCAGCAACATCCTCTGGGTTCTCCTCAGCAGTTACATTCATCGCTTTTGGAGACACTGGTTCTTGTGTAACAGTGTCTTCTTTGTTCTCCTACCTCTGAGACTGGATATCTTCCCCATCGTACAACTCTTCCTCAAGGAGCTCAGTGTCATTTGAGGCTATTGTCTGTTCATCCTCACTCCACTATGTATCGGTTATGATATCCACCCCCGGGTCATCTTCTAATTGAAATTCAGGACTCCCTGCTTCAATTCCCAAGGATGTTGGTTCTTGTGTTACAACATCCTAGATTACCTCTTCATCCTGGATTAGTTCTGTATCATGGGAACATTCTGGAGTCACGATGCAAAGCTCTTCATTAGGTTCCAGAGTGTCCTCCATCCCAGATTCTTCTCTCCCTTCCTCAGCCAACTGGACAAGTAACTCCTGGTTTGCTGGTTCCTGTGTTACAGTCCCCTATTCAGTTTCATCAATGTCTTGCCCTTGTGGCTCAACTTCTATCATATCTATATCGTGGGAGCATTCTGAGTTCACAGTGCAATTTTTATCTCCATCATCTTTCCTGATTTCATCCCTTTTTTCCTCTGTCACAGGATTGGTAGCAGCTCTAGCAAGGATGGTCAAAGATGCTGGTTCTTGTGTTACAACATCTTCTTTTTCTGCAGGTTCTTCCATTGTGGACGTGGGCTATGGTGTTGTGCTAAATATGATCTCATGGCCTTTCTTTTTGAAAATTTCCCCACAAGTGGGGAAGAGCACTTGCTCGTCCTCCTTACCAGGCTCGGTAGAGTTTGATTCCTCCAACTATTCTGCAGCTTCCACCAGTGTATACATTTTCTTCTCACCTTGTTTCCTGCAGGTTTCCTTCCATGTCTCCACTTCCTTTCGAACTACTTGGAATTCCTCCTTTAACAATGTGTTTTCTTCCAAAAGTCCTTCAATGCTACGTTCTTCCTCAACTGACCTTTGTGGAGCATCCATTGGCCTTGGTACAAGGATTGGGAACTCAACCTGTGCCTCCAGGGTTTCCCACCTCTTTCTAGCTGCCTTTGCTGCTGCATTTGATTTAGTTCTTTTTCTTCTTATTGGTGGGGTCATGCTAGGTTCATTAATTGGTCTCTTTCTTTTCTTTTGTGGTGTTTTCTTTGTAGGAGCTGGCATATCAGGATTCACTGCTGATATCAAAGGAATGTTTCCTTGCTCCTCAGGCCGTTCCTCGTCAATTAGGGTTCCTCCTCCCCACTTAGGTGAGGATTCAATATTGACTGGTTCAATATGTTCCTCAATTGCTTTGGATCTGCCATCTTCCGGGTTCAATTGTCACAACATTCAATGCTGCTCCAATTTCTCCTTCTGATGGCAGAGCTACCTTTTTGTCTATGTTTTTCCCAAGGTTTTTATCAACACCCTCCCCTGATGGTCCTACTTGTGTCCCCTGTTTCTCTTCTTCTGGTGCAATGTCATCCCCCCCCCCAACTATATGGGAGGGACTCCGGTCCTCCCGATGTGGTTGAAGATGTTCCTGCTCTACTGGGACACCTAACAAAGGAGCAGGTTCCTGAGTGCGAGTTGTGTGCGCAGCAATGAATTGATCCCAGGTTATATTGTGCTGGGCAAGGGTTCTTGAAATGATTAATTTTATAAGACCATGGTGGGTTAGGAAAACATGTTGATGTTTACAACCTTGGACATACGTCGCCATATGACGCAGGGAAAGAAGCAGATAGTACAAGATATTCAATAAAATGCCATGGCGAAGATGAGAAAGCAATGGTAGATCAGAATTATAAATAGTTTGGTACCTACCTTCACAAGTGATGTACTTCTTAAGAAAGACAGCAACCTGATCCCATGGCTGCGGAAGCGAGTGTAGTGCAATTCCTCTTCTTGATGATTGAACTTGCTCCCCTTCTCGTAAAAATTCTTCCCGTGCAATTATCATGGAAACTCATCGTCCAAACCATGCCTTTCCCTCCCGTGGAATAGTAGTAACCTCAGATATAACAATATCAGAGACTTCTATCTGCAACCCCCATACCTCGGAGTGAGTGTCTCGGAGGTTCAAAGAAAATTGCAAAGCTGCTTCCCGGTTAAATCCATCCAGTCGCTCAAAATATTCAATCCAGCCAGTAGCTTGAAAAATGGTAAAAACCTCAGGATTGGTCCTGAGTTCCTGTGTATTCAAAGGTTCATGATGAGCAGGAAGCCCCATAGTTCAGGCTGTAGAGTTACAGAGTCCAAAAATGGAGATTGCAGAGTAGAGGATGCACAGAGCGTGGAGCAAAGATGTTGAGAAAAAGATGGCGAATTTGGAAAGTTCAGTACTGAGGGGGGTTCGAAATTGTTATGCCAAATTGGGGAAGGTGGCGGTGATGAGTTTTTACGTCGCACGAGGGAATGGATTAATTAAGCCATATTGATAATACGTATAAAGGCATGAATGATATTATTAAATCGAATCAACACTTAATCACGTGAAAATCAAAGCCATACCTCGTGTGACTGTGCGTCGAATAGCCTGCGGAAAATAATGGAATGTGTGATTGCTGACGCTACAAAGCTGAGCTCGTGCGTAGGCATTAAGTTGATCATAATGATGTGGATAATGCCATAATGCCTTCTGCCAATGAAACAAAAACCATTGCATCACCGGGGTCGGAATGATGCTAAGTTGGCCGGCACGAGTAGGATAAATCAGGGCCATAGCTAGTAGTGGAAGCAATTTTTTTTCGTTAATTCAGGAGTTACCACTGTAGATTGCAAGAAAATAGTCTCTACTGCTGGAGATGTCCGCCAAATAGAGCAGAATTGCAGTTGCTGAGAATGATATTGCGGCCAACTAAAAAGATGTTGCAGCCGCCCAAGGTGGTTCACGGTGTCGGGAAAAGATTGGCGGAAACAGGAACAATCACGGCTGCGGAAGAAAAAGTTTGACGGTCCTCGAAAAATATGTCAAAGCCACCGGTAAATATGTTGCAGCTGCCGGAAAATGTGGTTCACGGCTGCCGGAAAAAGGATTTGCTGGTCATCGGGAAAGGGTCATGGCTGCCGAAAAATATGTTGCAGCCGCCGGCAAATGTGGTTCACGGCTACCGGAAAATTATTTTCAGCCACCGGGAAATTATGTTCAGCCACCGGGAAATTTTATTTTGGGGAAAAAAGAAAAATGCGACGTAGGGAAGCAGAGGAAGACGACCCCGGTTCGACAGGCCCAATCTGGTCATTCGCCTGGTACTTCCCTGCAAAACTTTTATTGAAAAATAACAACAACCAAAACGATCAAATGCAAAAGGAAAATAAAGAATTATACGCTACAGTAGGAAAAAAAATTATTTATGTACAGCGATTCAAAGTGTGATTTACAGTTCAAGGGTTGGCAGAGGCAGAGAGAAGCTCCTGCCCTGGTGTTAGCTGATACTCTGGATCGGCGGCGATTTGTGAAATGAATGCGTCTTTCGAAATAGGCTTGCGATACAGTCACGGTCTGTGGCCATTAGCAAGCAATGGTAGGCAATTGTCATCAATGGTCACCAGATGGACAGTGCCGTTGTCGAAGACCCTGTCAACCAAATATGGACCTAGCCACCTTGTACACAATTTGCCTTTAAAATCCTTTTTGAATCTGGAGTCATAGAGTAACGCCCAGTCTCCTTCATTGAAGACTTTCTTTTTAATAAATCGGTCATGCCAATTAGATCTTTGTTGCTGAAGCAACAAAGTTTGGTCCACTGCAGCCAACCGCTTCTCGTCTAATTCATTTAATTGATTCAATCTTCGCTTATGGGCTTCTGTTACATCCAGATTCATTTCGATGGCTGTCCTCAGGGTTTTAATCTCAAACTCAATTGGAAAGATGGCACTCTTACCATGCACTAAATCATATGGGGAGAAACCTGTGGTGTCGCGCCAAGTCGTGCGATATGCCCACAGTGCTTCCGGAAGTCTGTCAGCCCAATCCTTTCGATGGATGTTAACTATTTTAGTAAGGATGTTTTCAATAACCTTATTGGTACTTTCCACCTGACCATTGGCTTGGGGGTGGTAAGGTGAAGACACCCTGTGCTGCACATGATATTTCCGGAGCAGGGATTCAAATTGGTGTGACATGAATTGCGGCCCCCCATCGGTAACTACTTCTTTTGGTACCCCGAAGCGGGTAAATATCTCACTGTACAGAAAATCAATCACTGCCTGGTCATTAGCCTTGGCCAAAGCTACAGCCTCCACCCACTTGGTCATATAATTAGTACAAACTAGGATGTAGACCTTCTGTCTGGAAGGAGGACTGATAGGGCCAATGAAATCCAGTGCCCATCTATCAAATGGTTCAGCTACAAGTTGAGACTGTAGGGGCATCTGATCTGTTTTATTCGGTTGGCCCATCCTTTGGCAGCTGTCGCAGGACTGAACATACCTTTTAGCGTCCCTGAACAGAGTCGGCCAGTAGTAGCCCATCCGCAGTGCTTTATGCCCTGTTCTTTTATCTATAAAGTTCTCTCCACAAGGCCCCTCATGACAGGCTTTTAATATAGGAAATATCTCATCTTCTCTTACACATCTCCTAATCTCAAGATCAGGCCCTGTGTAAAAGAGATGACCATTTATCGAACAAAACCTGGCACTCCGCTGGATAATTTTTCTTTTTTCGCGTTTTGACATATATGGCGAAAGCTTTCCTGCAACCAAATAGTTAGCGACATCTTCATACCATGGAGAATGAGCTGAAAGGGCGAATAGATGTTCATCTGGGAAGGAATCCTCAACAGGCAAACTGTCATCACTGTTAGTAAATCGGGATAAAAAATCAGCAACAACATCTTCCTTCCCAGGTTTATCTATAATGGTGATATCAAATTCTTGCAACAACAAAAGCCATCTGGTCACTCTGGCATTGGTAATAGGTTTATTCATTAAATATTTAATGGCAGAGTGGTCAGTGTGCACAAATGTAGGATACCCGGTGATATAATGTCGAAATTTATTGATAGAGTAAACAATAGCTAGGAACTCTTTTTCAGTAACAGTATAATTAAGTTCAGCAGGGGCTAGGTTTTTACTAACATAGTAGATGGCATAAGGCACTTGGCCATCCTACTGTCCTAATACTGCTCCAATGGCAGTTTCAGAGGCATCTGAAGAAATATGGAAGGGCAGGGTCCAATTAGGTCCCCTTAGGATGGGAGCTGTGGACAACTTCTCTTTAAGCACATCAAATGTTGTCTGGCATGCTGTATTCCACACAAACTGTGCATCCTTCGTTAACAGAGAGAACAAGGGGGAGGCCAGTTTGGAGAAATTTTCTATAAACCTTCGATAATATCCAGCATGTCCCAGAAAGCTTTTTACCTCTTTCTGAGTTGAAGGGGTAGGTATATTCTTTATCACTTTGATTTTTGAAGGGTCTACCTGAATGCCATTGGCAGAAATAAAATTCCCTAATACCACCCCCTCACTCATCATCATATGGCACTTTTCAGTGCTTAATGAGAGTTGAGTCTGTTCACAGTGAATTAAAACCTTCTCTAAATTCTCCAGTGCTTCGTCAAAATCCCTGCCATAGGGAGTAAAATCATCCATGAAGATTTCCATACTATCATTGACTAATTCAGAGAATATGCCAATCACAGCTCTCTGGAACGTTGCTGGTGAGTTACATAATCCAAAGGGAAGCACTCTGTAGGCAAACGTTCCCCAGGGATAGGTGAAGGTGGTTTTATCCTGATCCTCAGGAGCAATCTGGACTTGGTTGTACCCACTAAAGCCATCTAGGAAGGAGAAGAAATTATTCCCTAACAGGGTATCAAGTACTTGGTCAATGAAGGAAAAAGGGAAATGATCCTTTTGAGTTGCTTTGTTCAAGTCCCTGTAATCAACACAGACCCTCCACTTCCCATTTTTGTTAGGTACAATTACGAGTGGAGAGACCCGCTCACTATCTGAAATAGGATATATAAATCCTACTTCCAAAAGTTTTTGGATTTCCTCCTTCACTATATACCTCAGCTTAGGGTTCATGCGTCGTTGGGGTTGACACACAGGCCGGGAGTCACTTTTAATATAAATGTGATGAGTACACAGACTAGAGGGAATACCCCTCATCTCTGTATATTCCCAGGCAAACGCCCCCTTATGTTCTTTCAAGAGGCTGATCAGGCATTTCTGTTCCTCTAAGGAGAGACTAGGATTGATATTCAAAGTTCTTCCAGGCTCTACCTCAATAGGAATACTCTCTGAATTTTTCACAACCGGGATTATGTTTGTGTCACCAACTAAGGCTTCTTCCGTAAGATTTTCTTGTTCTTCCTTGCCCAGGGTGGTGTTCAGAATTTGATAGACCTCTCGATTCACTGAAGCGGGTTCACTAATGAAATTACTAATAGTGTCATCTTCTGTTTCATTTTTAAAACTTAAGGCCTTCGCTATAGTTAATAGTGGCTGAACATCCTCCTCCTCCTCCTCCTCTATCCAAAGGGATGTTTCATCCTCTAGACTTGGCCGAGCCGGAGGATAAAGGGTGAGATTTTTAGTATCCATACTGTTGAGTCAGTAAATTTTTCCTTCAATTTTTGGTTTATTTTCTCCAGTTTGGTTTGTTTTTCAATCTACCTCAGTTAATTTTTTGGTTTTAATTTTTAGTTTTGGTCTCCTTAGAAGTTTTATTGCTGATTGAATAGGTTTTGAACACAATCTTTTTAGATTTTATTTGATTTTTGATGGTCTTTTTATGTTTTAAAAGAGGTAAAGAAGGTCTTATGTTCAAAGGTTGATTCATTAATGTGTTGAGAGACTAGTTAAACCTATTTTCTAAACCTAGCAGCTTTCAAAACATTCGACAAATTGGTAAAAAGTTGCACAACTGTGAAAATTTGGCTTAGCAATTTATCTTGTAGCGCTGGTGGAAATTTTAACAAAGGGCGCGCTAAAAGAATATCGTGGCCCTTTGTTTTTCCAATATTTTTGCAAATTTTCATCATGGGTTTCGTCTAGAAGTGATTGATTGTATTTTGCAAGGTGTTTTAACACGTGTGACTGCAGTTTAGACACGTATTTTAGCAGTTATCAGTCACGCAGCCAAAGCAAATTCATCATTGCTAAAAACGTGGAATCAGTTGGACAAGACCAGCAAATCTCGGCTAAACTGTCAAGTTTCTCATTCTACATGCATTATTATAGGGGAAAAGAGTTTGTGGAGAAGAGTCAAAACGCTAAAGAAGTGGATCGTGTTCCTGTAAAGAGAAGACAGCATTCAGAAAATTAGGGCATCTTATTTCTCTCGTTTGTGGTGAAGAAGATGATCTAGAGACACTTGTATACCTGAGGAGAGACCGTTTCTAGCTTAAAACAGAGCTTTAAGCCACGGCAGTTGAGAAATTGGTAGGTGCTTCGATACAAACCCTTATAACTCAAAAATTTGGGTTTTCCTTGCTGCGTGTTTATCTGGAGAAATTGACTGTTTAAGATGATAGAATGGGACATGAAATAAACTTCCCACCACAGAAATAGTTAGAAGAAGCCATTATAAAGTATCTGAAGGAACAGAGCAGCAAAGAGGCCTTGAACTTAAAGCATTCAGCCTGAGAATTCTTATGACTGTTTTAATGAAGAGTGCTTATCATTTGATTTCCTATACATTCAAAAATTCTGACAGTGAAGAAGAATGGTTACAACGAACTAATTAAAGGGATTCTTCTCAAGACCTAATGCCAGTATAAACCAGAATTTTCAGGAAACAGCATTCTAAAGATTGATAGATTGACTAGTTATGCTCATGTTTCACACAGAGGTGTTTTGTTGATTAATTCGAGTGGTTTGAAAACTGTTGGAGTTGTTATGATATGTGAAATCATTTGCTGGAAGTACCATGTTCGAATGCTAGGAGGACATATTGGTTGTTATATACAGGATTTGATGACATTTTGTGGCTAGGGTGAAGATATTGCAAACACTGGTGTTTTTGTTCCTTTGTTTTTATGCTGACAGTCCCCACTTGATCCAATGAGCTTATGGGTGATGTTGTGTTTGAAAATCTGAAGCAATGGAAGATTTAGGGTTTGAGGTGAAGCTGTTTTGATGCTGAGATTTAAGTGAAACCTTGATGAAAATAGTCATATTCACTGACAGTTTTCCATTGCATTGAATAGTCTGGATATTGAATTGCTGTCTTCAGTGTTTGAATCAGTTTGTAATAAGGATGATCACAGTTTATGTTTGAAAACACATCATACTGTTTCCTAAACCCTAAAACAAACAATTTGAATGGCTGATATTATGAAACAGTTTGATATTCTGCCTGATGGTACAATTTAAAAATTAAGCAGATCCTATTGTTCATATGACAGTTTTCAGTTATGTTTGATCTGATCTCACAGTGTATCTATCAGAAACCTAATTGTATGGTTGAGACAAGGGAAAACTGACATTACAGGCCTGTACAGGAGTACATAGCAAATTGAAAAGAGTTCAAATAACAGCAAACCAGTTTTAAAACATTTCTGAAACCTCAAGTCAGACTGTTTCTATCTGCTGAAAGGAGAATATGGGAAAAAGTGGAAAGGTCAACAGGGCTGAGCCCACAGACCTAATCTGGGTTCAGAAACTTCTCGACTGTGCAGAACTGTTTCAGCAGACAGGTTGGTTGAAGTTTTTCAAGAAGATTGATGGTTTCAATGCTCAGGTGTCCTGCAAGTTTGCCAAGGGGCTTAAAGAAGATATGATCATGATGGATGCTTTGAAATTCAAGCTAACTGTGGAGTTAATAGCAGAAGCTACTGAGATCAGCAATGAGGGAGAGCACTGGATTAAAAAATCACCTTTTGAGTTTGAACCCCAAAGATACTTATTGCCTAATGTGATTCCTGACTGGAGCAAGGGTATCCTCATTCAAAATTTTAGGAAGGAGTGGATTGAGCCTTTAAGGATTCTTCAAAGTTATGTGACCTGTGAAGGAAGATATTCATTTGTCTTTAAATACCACTTCAGGTTCCTGCAGCACATAATAGGAGTTTCAAAAATGAACTTGCCCTTCTTTTTCTTAAAAATCCTGTAGAATATGTCAAGTAAAATAAAGCCACAGGATGATCACACTTCCCAGTCGCTTTTTCACCATGGTCTCATTAAATTGATCATCACCACAGTGTTGCAGCATGAGGGAAGGAATTGGGATTTCTTTTTATTTTGGTCAGATATTCATCCTCAAAAAGAAGACCTACAACCAAAGAGATAGACTGACAAGGGGAAGGTAATGATAAAAAAGCTAGGTCACTCACTCAAATCTACAAGTAAAGATGAGGTCAAATCCAAGAAGGTGACAGAGCAGGTAGCAAAACAGGTGAAGGATGACAGTCAGCTCAAAGTGGTTTCAGAGTACCCTAAAGCCAAGTACTCATTGTTTGCAGGTGAAGATGTGCAGCCTTGTTTGAAATCACCACCAGTAGCACATTCTGAGAAAGCTAGGACTGTTGATATAGAAAGAGCTGTTACTCTTGAAGAGGAATTACAAACTAAACCAAGGAGCCCTCTTACCATACTATCTGAAGATGAAGGTTATTTACTAGAGGCTGAACAACAGATTGTTGAGACAGAGCCAAGTACAGAAGCATGTGGAGACTTTCCTACCTCAAGGGTAAAATCAGACAAGTCTAAGAAAAAGAAAAAGAAGAAGGTAGCTTCATATAGAAGGTCATACAAAAGGCCTCAAACCAGACCTACTAACAAGCTGAGATGGAACATGAAAAAGCTGCTTAACCCCAAACTAGAGTCCAAACAGGAAGCTGTGGTGATTAGTTCTTCCTCTAGTGAAAAAACAGAAATGGTTGAAAAGAGCAGTAAAGGTAAGGGAAAGATAACTGTCAAGCCTTCTTCCTCTTCCCAGCCTGCAGAGACAAAAATACCACAGTTAGTAGGAGAAAGTGAACAGCCCAGGTCTGAATTATTTGAAATAATTGCTGAAATTAAAGCTAGACTTACCAAGCAGCAAGAAGAAGATACAGCAAAGGCAGATGCTTTTGGAGATCATAAATTGGATGAAGAGGATCAAGATATTCTCAGGAAAGCAGGATATTTAGTAGAATCAATTGTTCATGATGATTTTTCAGATCTTTTAATGCAAGAGGACAATATATCAGAGATCCCAAATTTTGATGAAGAGAATGTACAGGAAAGTATTCAAAGATACAGGAAACACATGAAGCACCTGCAAGAAATGAATGATGGATTATTAAAAGTTAATAAAGGGCTGGTAGAGAAGTTGCAGGATATGCATAAGCATTTTTTGGAGCTGTCAGAAGTTTCTAAAGAAGTCCTTAGAAGGAAAAGAGTTGCTGACAGGTACTGTGCAAAGCTGGAGAAGGCTGTTGATCATCTACAATAGGAAAATGAAGACTTGTAGAAAAGGATAACTGCTATAGAGAACAAGGATAAAAGAGCTAAGAAAAGGGCTCGAGGTCTAGATGGTATATCTCTTCTTGTGGAGGCAGCGAAGGAGATCTGAGGCAGTTTGTAGTTAGTGGTTCTTTAAGATAAATATTTGTTTTTGGTTAAGAGTTTGCTATTTTTAGCAAGCATGTAATTTTGTAAAAGTAACTTTTTACTTTACCTATTTAGTGACTCGATGGAGGTAGTTAGGAGGTGAAACCTAACTGATTTTGGGAGAACTTTCTTATTTAAATGAGTTAGCAAGACATTATGAGGGTTCTGGATTTTTTTGGGAGCATCAGGAGGTCTGCTAGCTGATTATACTTTCAGGCTTATTCAATGATAGGTACTGTACTCTTATATACATTTACTGATGAAACTATGAATATATGACTCTTTCCCCTTCATTTGGTCTGTGTTGGATTTATTGTAAGCTTGTTTAGCTTCTTAATTGACAAATTCAGTGCTGGTTAATGTGTATTTTCTGGTGTTGCTTGTCCATTATGTGTGAACTTCAATACAGGCTGTTTGTTGGATTTTTGTGATATACATGCATCTTTATCAGTTATATGTGTTTGATTTAGTTGTTGCTTATTTACTGAATGTATTCCCTGCATGATCTTGAAACTTACAACTAAAAACACATAAACAAAAACCCTAAACCCTATTTTGAATTGAGTTTTTTCTCTTGAGATTGTGTTGGCTTGTTCCCCTAGCCTTAGGAACAATTTCTGGCACAAACATCTTTGGCACCGTTGCCGGGGACGAAGCTGAAGCAAATATTCCCTGGGATACTTATCATTTTTCCTGGTTTGAGAGTGGACTTGAACCAGCATCTTTAAAGTCTATTTTCACCAAGTTTGGACACACTGGCTTCTAAAAGTATTGGAACCAGGAGAAGACCTACATCTCCCTTGCTATGGGGTGTGACAGACCCTGAAAAGATTATTAAAACAGCAAGAAAGCTCAGAAGGTCCCAATCTTTTCCAGCTGCTTGTGATCCTCACCAGTTGGGTGATTCTTTAGACCCAGCTGAAAACTCACCTTGGTTAAAACCTATCATTCCTGAAAATACTTTTCAAGTTTTTACCAATCCAGAAAACTTTTTGAAAGCTAAAACTACTTCTCCTGGAAAAATCCCACTCTTTCAGCTGAAAATAGGAAAGAATCCTTTCCAAGCAAGTACCAGTCAAGTTTCTTCCTCTTCAAAACCTCAACCTAAACCTCAGTCCACAATGGCAGCCGAAAATCCACCTATGGATATGATGGACAGAATGATAGCTGCTAGGTATGCACCATTAGCATTACCCCAGCCTTTACATGCCTTGCCTACTCATGATTATCATAAATATATGCCCCGATTCAATGGACAAGGTGAAACAACTGTAGAAGAACATTGGGAAGCCTTCCTGAGTTATGCAGACAATCAGAACATTGAAATTAAAGATGTATGGATGAGAGTATTTGTGCAGAGTTTAGATGGGGATGTGAGAAAATGGTTCAAGGAGTTGCCTTCCAACTCCATTACAATCATTGAAGAGCTTCATGACCTTTTCCTGAGGCAGTGGGGAGACACCAAGGACCACACTTATTATATCACTGAATTTGGTGCACTTAGAAGAAAGAAAGATGAGACTGTGGCTGATTTCTCAAAAAGATTTAACAAGATGTATAGTAGGATTCTAGCAGAGATCAAAACTACTGAAACATCAGCCAAATTGACTTATGCAAATGCATTTGACCATGAATTTTCATTATTACTCAGAGAAAGAAGAGCTGTCTCTCTGCTGAACATGCAAGATGCAGCA
>LPNX010350747.1:0-119709 GCA_001517045.1 Pseudotsuga menziesii
TAACAAGTAAGTTCTTCTAACCCTCCTATTTCCTATTTTGCACTTTAGAAGTCAATTGTCTACAAGTGTTTGAGTATGTTGGTAACCCCCGACCTACGATTATTAGATGCATAATCCCTTACAACAGAACTGGTGACTCTGCTAGGGAATCCTAGACTGCTGTAGGTCATTTATATTATCCTGACCAGTTTTGCTTGTGAGTCTGTTTGTGGTTTTTATCCTGGCTCTTACTTACTTCAGCGTTTGAAAGTCTTAGGGTTTTCTCTTTGCTTTTGAGAAAATTTTTATACCCATTCGTGGGTTGTTCTACTGAACAGTCATGAGTATAAAGTTGCATTCACGGGTTGTTATACTGCACAGTCGCAAGTCATTCGCGAGTTGCACTGTTAGACAGTCGCGAGTACTCCTGAAAATTGGGATTTTTAAAGAAGAGTTTGCTTGTTTCTTTTCTTTCTATAGTCCTTGTTTTCTGAGAAGACTTTCTTTAAGACTGATGTAGAGTTTGTTTGATTGCCTCAGGTGATCACATCTTAGTGCTTTTTGAAAGCCATTGAGTCTTTTTTACTTGGTTTATTTACTATTTGCATCCTGAAGCTTTGGCCTGTTTGGGTTCTTGGTTCAAGTGTCTTAGTCCAGATTAGTGATCAGGGTCTTGGGCTCTGTTTTTTCCAGTTTGCTTTCTGGCAGTTGCTAGTTTGTACTTGCCTTTTTAAGTCTGCAGTGGTTTTGTGTCATTGTTTGCACCCAAGCTAGGGTTCCTAGCCTGCTTCTCTTGCTGGTCGGTTGGTTCTGTCAGCCTGTTTGCTTCAGTTTGTAGTTTGTATACAGTTCATAAGTTTCAAGTTTACTAAAGCATAGTGCATTGTAGATGCATAGTAGATTTTTGAGCAATTTTTAAAGTGAAAAGAAAACATAGTTAGTCTTTTGCATTGTGATTTTTGCATAAGTAGTGTTTGCTTCATTTTAAAAATATAATCTCATAAAATTACAAAAATATATAGGCTTAATTTCTCTTATCAGTGCTGTAGTTCATCAATACATATTTGAAAAAATGAAAAGAAGTTTGTTTTATAGTAGTAGTTTGCTTTGAATGCACTTTACTTTCATTTATTTCTTGCTGAGTCAAAACACCATACAGTACATCACTTCCATTTCCTCTTGAGTAAGAAACAGCCCTTAAAATAAATGCATAAATTAAAATTTACTAGTAAGTTTTATTTCTAGGGGCCTTTCACCTACTAGCTTAGGCTAGACTTATGGGCTAGGGAGTGTAAACTTCCCAAAATTTATAAACTCAGAAGTAGTGGACCGTTCTTTAGGTAAATCCTTGATTCTATCACTGTATCTAGGAAGCTCCTCTCAAACGGGAGTTAAGCACTAGGCCGCATGGAGGCTTGGATAGAGGAGATAACCCTTCGAATCCTTGTCAAAACGTAACCCAGGACTTTTACGCATCTAGGGATTCTGTCCTAGATAGAATTTCGGGCCTAGCAACCCTGGCCATGCGTACGAGTTTGGCTGACGAATGTCCCCCTAGACAGCTGGTATTGTCAAGGTATCCTTTAGTCTCTTGTCTTTTAGGGTTCATACCTAGGTAAACTAGAAGGTTATTTCTGGTTCACCTTGAACGGGCTTGGAAGGTAACCCTTGTGGAAAGTGTAGGAGGGTGGTGGGTGATTCCTCCACTTGTGCCTGAGAACCCCTCAAGGACGCCAAGTAATCATTCATCAGCTTTTTTCGGGAAAGCATATCTTTATACCCTAGTTTGATTGCTTGAGACTCTAGGATCTTTTTAGTGTATGCTCTATGGATTTGCTTGTGTTTAGTTGACCTTAGGGTGTGATTAGTCAAATTTTTAATTCTGGAGGACCAACTTGTTAGAAGGTCAAGAAGGTTGAGAAACCTTCCTCCTCTCACTGCATTGGAGCCTCCACCTTTACCCCAAAGGCGGAGATTAGACACAGACTGTTCTTTTGAACCAGTAGGAATAAGTGAGGTTCTTGGTGAACTGAAATTGATAGCTAACCATTTTGATTTTGACATAGTTGAGATAGAAGAATTGCATACTGACGAGTTTGCAAGAAATTTTAACACCCCCTTGACTGATCTTAACGATCCTGTGATCGTCCAAGTTAGACCTTTTAGTTCACCAGTTGTAGGTGTTCCTTTGAGTAGAGTCATGTCTTCTGGAGAAGAAAGTCCATTTGTTTTCACCTCAACCCTCCTGGTTGAAGGGGTACTACCTCTCCCGGTTAGTGCCCCTAGATCTAATTTACCTTCTACACCCTTAACTCCAGCAAGCCGGGTGGTCCAACCACCGGTTCACTCAAACATAGGAGGTACTTCTGGTGATATGGTTACTGGGATCCCCAGTATACCTACAATTCCTTCTTCCTTCCCTTACACTACTCAAAGTGGTCCGGTCGGATCCTCGGCTTTTGTCCAAGGATTCCCTTGGAATGGGGGGCACATTCCCCCATCTAGTCCATACGTAGGTCCATCTCCTTCATATGTAGGAGTGCAGTTTGGGAGAAACACCTCTTACGAGCAAAGATTACAAACCCCTATTTCAGTCCCATACACGAGCTCTCCCTTTTCTTTGTTTAGCGAAGGGATACCTGCTCCAGTCTTTCAGACCCCAGCTTCTATGGGGATGGCCCGAACCACTTACACTGCACCTCCCACCCAAAGTCATGTGGCCTACAGATGGAATCTATTTCAAGGAAACCTTCCCACTTCACAATCGGTGTCAGGGGGAAACACCACCTCTACCTATGGGCATTCGGGGGTTGGACCCTCTAATCCCCAAGCTGGCACATCTAGTGCATCGATTAGGCCCAAACTTCCTTTTCTGGCAACTTTGAACTTTCCAGGCTTATCAAAATTGATGAATGAACTAGTGAGGCATGACCCTTTATGGCCACTTGTTCCCACCAAACTTCCCTTGGACATCCCTAAGTTCGAAGGTAAGGCCGGTGAATATCCTGGGGCTCATGCCACCACCTTCCATTTATGGTGTTCTTCCAACTCATTGAATGAAGATTCAGTGAGATTGAGGTTGTTCCAGAGGACCTTGACTGGGACTGTGGAAAAATGGTACATTGAGCTGCCTTCTGCTGCTTTTAGTAGTTTCTGGGACCTAGCTAGTGCTTTCCTCAGTCACTTTTAGCTTCCGGTCCATTACAATTTCGAAACGGACTTGTTGTCTACTTTTAGACAAAACAAGGCAACCCACATCTCAGATCATATCCAAGAGTGGAGGAGGTGAAAGAGTCTTATCAAAGCCACCATCCCTTTTGAGTTTCTATTAGAGTGGTTCCTTAAATCATTGTTGCCAGATATATCTAAGGATGTTTCCACATCAGGAGTGACTAGTGAAGAAGAAGCCATACTCAGGGCCCAGCAGTTGGACTTGATTTATTCATAGTCTGGGATTCTATATGAAATCATCCCTGAGGCACCAAGGCCTTCACATGAGGCCGAGAAACCAAAGCCTGGACCCCATGCCGATGGTGTGGTTGGGTCCGTAAACTCTCCCACTATAGAGTCTTTGAAAAAACAACTTCACCAATTGTCTGTCAAACAGTCTACGGCGGAGGCAGCAAAGGCTGCCCCCTCCTCCCAAAATGCAAATGTTTTTGCACAAACCTCTTCGAAGGGAAATCAACAGCCCGGCGGGAAGAAGAATAAAGGTAAAAAGGGAGAGGGAAACCAAAATCAAAACAAGCCAAAGCCCGCAAACAATGCTGATGGGGGAAAAAAGGAAAAGAAGAAAGTCAAGTTCCCTTGTAAGTTGTGCCAAGGGGACCACCTTACTCATCTTTGTCCCCTCATGGAACAAGCTCAGAAGCTGCTCCAAGCTCAACCACTGGCTATCCTGAAGGATCCGTTTCCCCAAGGGCAGAATTCCGCTTCAGCTTCTACCGTAGCAGGGGGCACTCAAGCTGCCCCTAACCCCAATTATATCAACATGGTTAGATCCTCAACTTTGGTACAAACCAGGAACAAAAACTATGAGAAAGAGACCAATGAGAAGGGTAAAGATGTAGTTGAACCTTCCAACCCTCTCACTATAGAGAAACCTGCGGAAATAATGCCAAAGATACCCAAAGGTGTCTTTAAGAATACTTTGCATAACCCAAATGCCAGAGCCACTTCTAACTACTCAGTGGTTGAAGACTTGGCTCAGATTCCTTGTGCAATGTTAGCTTTGGAGGTGCTATAGAGCTATCCCGCTCAGCGAGATGCCCTCTTAGCAGCTTTAGGTAGCATGGACTCTTGGAGTCTCACAGCAAAATTTCATCTATCTGATGTTAAAATTCGCCTCCCTTACCATGTATCTCTATCCATAGATGTTGTCCATGGTGGTAAGACCATTGGACGAGCAGTTGTTGATGAGGGAGCCTCTACATGTGTTATGTCCCTGGCCTGTTGGAAAACTCTTGGGTCCCCAAAGCTGGTCCCATCAACCACTTTACTTACTGCTTTTGATGGAAGGTCTTTCCGTCCACATGGTATCCTGCTGGCTTTTGAGATTAAGTTGGCTGGCAAAGCAGTGTCTATTGATGTTGAAGTGATTGATGCTCTGTTGGACTACAATTTGCTTCTAGGTAGGAATTGGACTTATGCAATGTCTGCTATTGCATCAGTTGTCTTTCATGTCATGGTTTTTCCTCATGAGGGCAAGGTGGTCACTATTGACCAACTTGATTTTACCCGAAAAGGCCGCTTAGAGTCTAAATATTACACTGTGCCATTGGTTGCTCAGGCCAAACCTACTACACAGAGCTTGGGGGCTGGAATGTATGCATCATTGATGGGTACATTCGATGTTCCAGCTCCAGTCCTTTATATCGGTTCTACAACTGTAGGGAAGTCCATTGATTCGGTGGTCGATGGGACTGATCCTTGGGTTCTCCCAACCCCTCAGGAACCGGAAGTTCCCTTATCTGCAATGGAAGTGGCATATCAAGCTATTACCCAAACCACTGTTGATCCCATTCCAGATCCTCTTATAGTCTCGGATGATCTAGAAGAAGTCTACATGCCCGCATGGGTGGAAAACTATTTACATTCCATAGATTGCTTAGACACCGTTTTATCTTCCGATGAAGCTATTCTGGAAGCTATGTGTGCACATGATAAGATATGTGAGGATCTTCATCACTAATCTTATTTCCTTCCAGAGCTAAGCAAGATAGACAACCAAGAGTTTCACGTGATACTATCGGATGATGTTGATACACCTGTCAACCCTTTACCTAGGGAAGGAGTGTTTGCTGAGGGGAATATGGCAAACATTTCCGCCACTATACCGATCAACATCTCTGTAAAACCAGATGTCATAGAAAATATCTATATAGGTGTAAACTGCTCTCCGGAGGAGATTGCTATTTATACTATCCTTTTCAAGGAATTCCGCGATATCTTTGCCTGGTCATATAAGGAGATGCCAGGCATTGATCCATCTATTGTTCAACATGAGATCCCAACCTATCCTAATGACAAGCTAGTTCAGCAAAAATTAGGCCCCATGAACCCGCGTAAAGTGGCGGCTGTGAAGGGAGAGGTTGAAAAGATGTTGAAAGCAGGTTTTATATATCCCATTGCTTTGACTGAATGGGTGTCCAACCCAGTTCTTGTTGATAAAAAGCATGGGACTATTCGTGTTTGTACGGACTTTCGAGACCTTAACAAAGATTGTCCTAAGGACAACTACCCCACACCATTTATTGATCAGATCATAGATGGATGTGCAGGTAGTGAGGTATTCTCATTTATGGATGGTTTCTCCGGCTACAATCAAATCCAAATCAAACCGGAAGACCAACATAAAACTGCTTTTATTTTCCCTTGGGGTACATTTGCGTATAGAAAAATTCCCTTTGGATTGAAAAATGCAGGGGCAACCTTTCAACGAGCCATGAACTTTGCTTTTCACGACATAAAAGCCATTCTTGAGCCTTACCTTGATGATCTGCTTGCTCATTCTCGCAAGAGGATCCAGCATCCAGATCATTTACGATTGATTTTTGAGAGATGAAGATACTATAAAATTCGCTTGAATCCCCACAAGTGTGTTTTTTGCGTTGAGTCAAGAAGATTGCTTGGATTCATTGTCTCTAGTAGGGGCATTCAGGTGGATCCTTTAAAAGTTGAGGCCATTGTAAATCTGCCTCCTCCTCATTCTCTTAGGCAACTTCAGAGTCTACAAGGAAAGTGTAACTTCCTTCGATGTTTTATCATTAATTATGCCAAGATCACTAAAGGTTTCATGCGCCTGCTTAAACAGGAAACCCCATTTGTATGGGATGAAACTGCACAACTCACATTCGAGGCATTGAAAAAAGCCTTGTTGTCAGCTCCTTTATTATGCCCACCAGATTATTCTAGGGATTTTATATTATATATGGCCGCGTTAGGGTCTACCATTGGGGTAGTGCTAGTTCAAGAGGACGACAAGCTCGTTGAGCACGTTGTTTATTACCTTAGCCATGCTCTATTTGGACCTGAGCTTAAGTACTCCCACGTCAAGAAGTTAGCCTTAGCAGCTGTTTATGTTGTATAGAGGTTACGGCACTACATGTTATTGAGGACCACTACTGTAGTGGTGGATGTAAACCCTTTCCAATATGTTTTATCTGGACGAATTGTTGGGGGAAAATTCAATAAGTGGATAGTCATTCTCCAAGAGTTTGACTTGGTTTTTCAATCCGCTAAATCCAAAAAGTCCTTAGTTTTTGTCGAGCTTATAGCAGAATTCCCTACGAAAGAAGATGTAGTGATTGAGGATGACTCATTCCCAGATGAGCATATCTTCCTCATATCCACCTCTGATCCTTGGTACAGAGATATTCTTATATATCTCTAGACTTTGAAGTATCCCACCGCTTAATCTAGGGAAGACTGACGCAAGTTATGCCTTCATGCTAAAAACTACCTCATTATAGGAGATACATTATATCGACGAGGGGTAGATTTCGTCTTGTGTCGCTGCCTTACTTGTGAGGAAGCGGAGATTGTCCTAAATGATTCCCATAGCGGAGCGTGTGGGGGTCATTTATCTGGGTTAGCAACGGCCCAGAAGATATTACGTGCCGGGTATTTCTGGCCCACCATCTTTAAAGATTGTGTGGAAGCAGTGAAACACTGTCATCCATGTCAGCTTTACACCAGAAAAATGCGGTCACATCCTGCTCCCTGGTTTCCCATTGTCTCGGTTGGCCCCTTCATGAAATGGGGGATCGATTATATGACATGCAACCCAGCCTTGGCTGGGGGGCATAAATACATCATTGTCGATGTTGACTATTTCACAAAATGGGCAGAGGCAATGCCTACTTTCAAAGACAACAGGGAAACAACAGCTTTCTTCGTATTTAATCAGATTATTGCTAGGTTTGGTATTCCCAAAGTGATTGTCACTGACCATGGCAGTCATTTTCAAAATAACATGATGACAGAACTGACCACCATGCTCAGATTTCGACAAGAACATTCTTCTCCATATTATCCGCAAGCAAATGGTCAGGTTGAGGCTATAAACAAGACTTTAAAAACTATCCTTAAACGTACTATTGATGTAGCCCGCTTGAATTGGCACATCATGTTATATCCTGCTCTTTGGGCTTATTGAACCAATGTAAATACTGCTACGGGTTTTTCCCCCTTCCAACTCGTTCACGGGGTGGAAGCTATTACGCCGATTGAATACGAAATCCCATCCTTGCAGATAGCTATTCATGTGTTACCGGATACGACTGAGCTTGAGGAACGGTTGCTCCATTTAGAACACCTTGATGAACAACGTAGAGATGCGTTGACTGCAAATCAGGCTCATAAAAATAGGGTTAAATCTCAATACGATAAAATGGTCAAACCTAGGGTTTTCTCTGAAGGGGAACTTGTCTTGCTCTGGGACCAAGATAAAGAGCCTCTGGGGGCAGGAAAATTCAAGGCCATGTGGTTAGGACCCTATGTCATGTCTAAAGTTTTGAGTAAAGGCACATATGAATTAGTGGATTATGATGGGAATAAGCTGCCTGAGCCTAGAAATGGGCTCTACCTGAAGAAGTACTACGCTTAGGCTTAGCACTTTTTTTGTATATTAGTGTATGTATTTTTATGTACATTAGGTTGTCAGTTTCATTTTTTATACTATCTGCTGGTTGTTGCAGATGTCTTCCGAGATGTATGTAGATTTTGCTGATGGCGTCAGCCGTCACACTTGTAACCTGGCTTCGGCAGCATGGGTTATCTATTCCCCCTCAGGACAGCTTGTTGCCGCGGGAGGCGCTTGTCTAGGTCCTGCTTCTAATAATGTTGTTGAGTATAGGGATATAATTAAGCTCCTATGGGATGCTTTGTCACGAGGCATCACCTAGCTTGAAGTCTGTTTGGATTCTCAGTTGGTTGTTTCCCAGCTCAATCAAGCTTATTAGGTGCGTAATCCTACATTGTTACGTCAGTTTATGCAAATTCGTTTATTGGAAAGACATTTTGAAGTTATTACTTTCAATCACATTCCATGAAACCAAAATTCATTAACTGATGCATATGCTAATTATATTTTGGACTGGCATCTCACACACATTTTATAAAATATACAGCAAACATATAAGAAACATTTGTAAATAATATGACAACCAAACACAAATATATATATATGTAAATATTTGTCATAGATAGGTCGAGTCTGATCCGTAGATCCCGTCATGTACAAATATACAAAAATGTGGATCATCATCCATCAAAATGACCTAGAACTAAGCCTGCCTCCATGGCCACTGGGACCTCCTTGGTCTCTGTGATCTCTGTGCCCCCTAGCTTCCTCAGCCTCCTCGGCTTCGGCATCCTCCACCACATCTCTGTATACAAGTACTGCTCTAGCTACCCGTCTGAAAAGACGTAACCAAGCCAGTGGAACCCCAACCACGAACTCCTGCATAGCTACAGGGAGATGCTCTATCCGTATCGTAGGTACTCGCTCAGTCAGCCTACCTAGCTTCATCTCGAGTACTATAATCAATCCTGGGTCTCCCCCTGCAATAGGACGTACAAAGGTACGTGGGTGCCCAGGGCGGACTGGTCCAATATCTGCATTTTGACACATAAATAGGGTTTAGACTTGTGCATATGTATATATCCTATCGTTTGAAAATTCATAAAAAATTGATAATGATAAAAAATAAAAAATTACTTACCCATCTCTCCCCATGCTCCTCCTAGAGGGAGGACAAGGTCAGGATCACCTCGGAAATATAACCCGACGTATGGAAACTGCTCCAACACTGGCACCTACCGTTCCCACCATGTATAGAAGTCATCATCATACATGCTATGTACTACGTCTCCTCCTCCTTGACGGAGGAAGATATCTCCTCACCGGCTCAGCCTCGGCTGACGTGGATGACGGACTTTTAATGGTATAGCAGGTCTCATAGCTGGCACTCTCTCAAAGAAGAACGCTACCAGTATACTCGCATAGCCGAAGTTCTTGTGTCTTCCCCTCTTACAGTCGGATAACTGCCTCTTCATAATGGGGGAAATTCCCATACACCAATCAAAGAGAGCACCTCTAAAGAAGTCCACCGCCACTCTCATCTGAGTCCTGGTGGCCATGTGTAACCATGTTGACCTTGAAAGTCTCACAATAGTACTGGCCAATACCTGAAGTGTAAGATCCTGAATATCTACGATGAGAACGCTGCTTCCTTTCTTTTGAGTACCTGGTCTACATAATACATCAACATAGTTCTGGACACTCAAGGGGTCTCCACCCCTGCCAGTGCCTTCTAGGTTCACTAGTGCTCCCCGTTGTGACAACCCGGTTATGAAGTAGATATCTTGTACGGTAAGCTCCAAAGTCTCACCTTGAATATTGAACATCCCCGGGTCATAGTCCCAGTACTGGACCAAGAACTCTAATATGCGGACATTGGCCCGCATGGGCAATGTACAAAATAACTTGAGAAGCCCACTAGTCCTCAATGCTTGGATGGTAGGTGGGCTTTGGAGAGACGCTTGATCCATCATTTCATGTTCCCTCTCTCTCCACTCCAACACCATATTTTTCCTGACAAAAACACATAATTTGATTCAGTATTCCATCATAAAAATTTAAAATTTTTGACTATTTTTAAACATTTTCCCTATCACGCAGCATTTGTGACTGTCCAGTTTGACAAGTCGTGAGTCATTCGCGACTTTCCTGTTCAGCAACCAGCGAATGAAATGCGCATTCACGACTTTCATGCCTTGCAACCCGCGAATGCATTTTGCCATAATTTAGGTTGGTGAAAAATACTGAATTAACCATTAATTTGAAAATTTGTTTGGATCAAATTGAAGAGATTAGGATGTAGATTTACCTGAAGCTGATGGATTCTGATTCTGACAATCCAATTGTCCATGGCAATCGATCAAAGATAGAGGGTAAACTTTCCTTTTTGGTTCAAAAAGTGCAAATGGTATGAAATGTTTTAATTTTCAAACTATTTATAGAAATAATATTTCGTAAAGTGGGTCTTTTTATATAGTTTGAAATTTCAATTGACTAATTTCACCCTCCTTGTGCCTTGAAACAGGTTTACCAACTTTTACAAAGTGTTGATGCTTCTATAGGGTGGTTTTTGCTCTTTCCAACACATGTTGGCATCTTATCACTCCACATTAACCTTAGTATGCAACATTTTGCCATGGACTATAGTATTTTAAGCCATTATTCCCTTGTCTCTACCATTGTTCTTCCGTGGCTAGGATCCCTTTTCATGAGTATCATCCTTATCTGCCATTGCCATTCTTTGGTACTCATTTCGTCACTGTTTCAGGCCCAGGGGTTTCCTCATAGCTATTTTTCACGCCAAATAGAGCTTCTTATGAGCCTCTTTTTACAAGCTATCATTTTATAGGACTCCCCAACCTTATGGAGTTCCTTTAGGCCCAAGTCTGACTCCTTCAAAACAGACTTGACTAACGAGTTATCTCGTCTGTTCAAGCTCGTTAAGAATATGTGAATGGGCATCCGCATTGGTGGTAGGTTATCTCTTTCTCATACCATGTGGAATAATATGAGAAAGGATCACTCTCTTTTCTTCGGAATTGAGAAGATTATTCTCAGGTATAGGTTTATCACTTTTCCAGACCTGAGGGACTAAATTTATGGAAAAGGAACACCCAGTTTGAGCTTAGTTTTCTCTTTTTTGTGCTCTGGACCCAAACATGAAAAAGATTCTGAGTGTACTTTGTGTCTTTGTCATGCTCGTTAAACACTCAAGAACAAAGCAACGATTTTATTGTTGTAATCCCAATTTCTCGTAACCAAATGGATCTTTTTGAGTGATCTTGCTTTCCTTCACACTCGTAAAACTCAAGCTATTTTATGCTGTTTTGGAAGGAGCGTTGGGTAGGTGGTAATTTAACCTTTTTCGGACCTTCCCGACTAAGTACGAAAAAGGTTCACCTTTTCTTCTTCGGAAGTTAAGAGAGTTATTCTATGGTTTGTTTTATACTTTTTCGACCTCAGGAGACTAAATTGGACGAAAAAGGACCCCCCTCGAGTCTTCTTTGGCATTTTCAGACTCTCTAAATGTGAAAATATCACATGAGCATGTACTAGTTCGGGCTCATTAAATCCACGGATCAGTGTATCAAGCATTATTTTCCCATCTCTTCAAGCTTGTTAAAAAATGAAGAGGGAACCGAGTTTACTTTCCTGGACTCATTAAAATTTAACACAGAAGGTAAGGAAGAAGTTTTCTCTTGTTTTCAGCAATGGCAGGATGTCATCCTTGAACATAGCACTCTTGGCTTTCCGATATCCATGTTTCAGTATACACTTGTGTTCAGCTATCACTTTGAGTTTTTACTCATCCTCTTGTCCATTATACCTAGGGAATCTGATCATGTCTCCTACATGACAGATAAGTCTAGTTGTTCTATCTATCCGTTGTATACTGCCTTGGGTCATCTCTGTGTTGTGCTCACTATTCAAGGATTATACTCAATGTCTGACCTATCACCTGATCCTATCACTGTTATATATGTTCTCTATTTACTTGTGCCTCCCTTCCTTTTCCCAGTTCCTAGTCACTCTTGTGATCCGTTGGAGGATCCTTTGCCTTCCTTATCACAGTATGGTTCCGTTTCAGCACCTCCTGATAACGAAGACCCAGAGTTTTGACGATAGTACCTATGGATTCAATTTCATCATTGGTGAACTCCTTTGCTTCAGTTGTCAATTATCACTTATTGGTTGACAAACTGTTGAATCCTCTCCATGTTCGACTTCAGCTTACCCTTATTCACATGGCTTGGATTGTACTGGTTCTTTGGGATCATTTATGAAGACCTTAGTCCCTCATTTTGGACTAAGTTGCGCAAGACTATGTTCTATTCTGATATCCAGCTCCTAGATCTTTGAAGACTCATCATTATTGTATTGTGGTTTCAATCCACCTTTGTAATATACGAGGTTTCTACCCGTATCATATGATGTAATCAAATATTGTAAAGGAGCTAGTGTTCCAGTAAATTGAACATAGCATCCTCAGATGTAACTTTGTATATGACATTATTATGTATTTGTTTCAGGTACTCTCTATGCTCCATTGGATTTCTAAGTTTCTCCAGAGTTAAAGATTATAATGTATTTCGGCCATCGTTCCCCTCTGACCTCACACATTAGGGGGCATCTGTTATAGACCTGAGTGGCACCTCTCCGTCCGAGTGCTGATATCCCTCATGTCGGCACACAAAAGGACACTTATGGATAGAGGTTTTCCCATAACACTATAGCTTGGCTTGTTATGAAATACATTCTACCTTCATCCATCTAGTTACTTTTCCATTTTTACCATGTTAGGATGTATTCACAACTCTCATTATAGACAACTCGCGCATCATTCGCGAGTCTCCCTTACAACAAATCGTGAATCCATGTATTCGCGGGTTGTGCTTATATAGAGTTGTGAGTCATTCGTGGGTTGCTCTACTACATACCCGCGAATGTGCTTCTTAACATGAAAACATAAAAACACACACTAATGGGAGTTTAGTTAAGTCATTTTACTTAATCTCCCTAACTGCTACAACTTCCCCAACCTTCGAGAACTACCTTATTTCACCCATATAAATACATGCCTTGGGGAGGGTTGTAAGGACTGACACTTGGAGAGCAAAGTTATGCTGGTGGATTGTTCATATAAGTCTTTGGATCAGTGAACCTCAGAATCCTTTGGTGACAGAGGAGTCCTTGTCTCAGACGTTTGGTTGTACTCTGAACTTTCTCATTATTGATAATAAAGAGATTACTTCTTCCACATGTGTCTCATTTATATTGGTTTGATAATTGGTTATGATTCAGTATTCCATATTTGATTTATCTAACCTGCTAATTTATATAGATATATGAATCACTCTATATCTGGAAGATTGTCTCTGAACAGGTGAAAGAGGAGTGAGCCTTGAAGACTTTGGAAGTGGAGTAGATTGGAAGAGGAATAGCAAGGATCGAACTTCATTTAACAAGTAAGTTCTTCTAACCCTCCTATTTCCTATTCTGCACTTTAGAAGTCAATTGTCTGCAAGTGTTTGAATATGTTGGTAACCCCCGACCTACGATTATTAGGTGCATAATCCCTTACAACAACAGGTATGCAATTGATTACTGACATCATCCCTGAATTTGGGTTTGTAGTGATAGAATATTTAGTGATGGAGGTTAATTGAGAATTACGTCAAATTTAGGAGCTCGATTTCTTGCTCAGTAATTACATTTTCGTTGTCAGTTAAAATTGTCCTGAAATTTTTATCAATGATGAGGAAAAGTTGATGTTTAGGGTTTTTAGTCTACTCAATTTCTGATTTACTATTGATACTTCATACTTTCAAAGTGGCTTGAACCATTCTTTGAAGAAGAAAAAAATTAAGGATTAGTACCCAGGATGAAGAGAAGTTGGAAAACGAATAGGGCTGAGCCTTCAAAGACGTCTTGGGCTAAAAATTTCTTTGACTGTGTAAAGTTATTTTCAGAAGCAAGTAGAGGTTTCATATAAATTTGATCAGGGTTTAGAGAAATACATAGTCACATTTAATACCCTCAAAATTGAACTGACTAGAGAGTTAATAGCAGAGACTACAGGCATTGCTGATGAGGGTGAGTATTTGTTCAAGAAGGTGCCTTTTGTTTTTAATTCAAAAAATTACCTGCTGCCAAATGTTGTTGCAGATTGGGGTAAAGGAGTATATATACATAAATTTAAACCAGAATGGAGAGAGCCAATCAACATCCTGCAAAGTTATGTAAGTTGTGAAGGAATATATGCCTCTATGTTTAAATATCATTTCAGGTTTTTACAGCATTTAAGCCATGAATCAAAGATGAATCTCCCTTTTTTTTTCCTTAAAAGTTCGCAGAAGATGTCTAGCAGAGTTAAAGAGCATCAGGATCATACAAAGCAGTCCATATTTCATCATGGTTTAATAAAATTAATCATCAGTACTGAGCTTCAAAAGAAAGGAAAGACTTGGGATTATTTTCTATTTTGGTCTGGGTTTCAAAGTGAGAAGGAGGACCGATCAAAGAGAAGATAGGTGAACAAAGCCTATAATCTAGTAAAAAAATTGAAGAAGGAATCGAAACGTCGAGCAGTAAAAGCATTAATGCAGTTTCCTCCTCATTCACTAAAGGAAGTCATTGTCGAAGCAGAAGAAGAGAATGTATAGGAAAGGTCTATGACACATAGGGTTGAAATTCATGAAAGTGAAGAGCAAAAGAAAGTTGATGAAGATGAGTTGTTGACAGTTCAAAGGCAGGATTTAGATCATGCAGAAAATACCCTAAATGAAGATGTAAACCAGGAAGTAGATGAAGGCCTAGTAGAACAAGAACAAATCCATACAGAAGTACATTTAGAAAGAAAGGAAATCCCACTGATTGATAAATCTAGAGTTGACAATGCAAAAAGTTCACAAGAAGAATTTGAAGAGAAGCTGGTTTCACAAGGAGTCAAAAGAAAGGTGGTTCAGCTGGCAGCTATAAAGCATCAAGGTAAAGCCTTGAGCATGTTGGGAGAAATAGGAGTAGGATGGAGACCTAAAACTAGACCTAAGAACAAATTGAGGTTGAACATGAAAAATCTCTTAAATCCTAAGCTAGCTTAGGAGACAATCACAATAGTAGAAGACTCTTCTTCCCAAGTAGAATTAGAAGAGGATGAAAACCTGAATGATAGAAAAGGTTAAAGGTAAGAAACAGGTTCCTTTGAGGGTTATTTCAGCCTCAATAAAGATTAAAATCTCATATCAGTTAAAATATATTCAAAGAAAAGCAAATCTTAGCCATCAGCGGGATGATTTGATGAAACAACAGTCAATGATGACAACATTATGTGCAGGTGAGGAAAAGATTGCAAAACCATCAACTCACTACAATTTTGAAGGTAATGAATCTCCAGGGGTTCCTGTAATCATGAAAGAGCAACAACATGAGGATGATGAAGATATTTTTAAGAAATTGAAAATTCCTTGGAGGCCAGAAGGATTGTCTTTAGCTTCAGAAGGAAAATGTATTGATTCTGAGAATGAAAACCTTCAAAGAAGTATCAAGCAGTACAAGTATCAGATAGAATTCCTGCATGAAACAAATTAAGGATTAGTAGTGGACAACAC
The DNA here is from genome assembly GCA_001517045.1 of Pseudotsuga menziesii. Classification (NCBI taxonomy): domain Eukaryota; kingdom Viridiplantae; phylum Streptophyta; class Pinopsida; order Pinales; family Pinaceae; genus Pseudotsuga; species Pseudotsuga menziesii. The sequence goes on from LPNX010350747.1 coordinate 15,670, forward strand.
AATATTAAGAGAATATCTAGAAGAGATTAACAGTCATTACCAAGAGTTAATTGTAGTCTCCAAGGAAGCACTGAAGAGAAAAATGCATACACAAAGTTTATGTGCAAAGCTGAAGCAAATTGTCCAAGAAATAGATCAACAAAATCAGGAATTATCAAAAAGAGTCGAAGACCTAGATGCTGAGCAGCAGAGAACTAGGAGGAAGACTCAAGATTTGGAGGGGATAGCCCTTTTGGTAGAAGCTGCTAAAGATTTGTAAAAGGATTTAAGTGATAGGTGTTGTTAGTTAATTTTTGTAAAGAAATTAGTTTATTTTTGAACAACTTTACTTTGTTAAGTGATTCGACAGTCTTACCTATAAAGTAGTTATTCAGTTAGATAATTGCTTTTTGATGTAACCAAGATAAAAGTAGGACTTTAAAATGAAATAGGGTTCGAATTTTTTACAAGGGGAGGCTATCAAGACACTGTATACAGAGCTAAGTTCAAAAACTCTTATGTACTTTGGATTACGGATTATGTTATATATGCAATCTATAAGCCCATTTTATCCTATTTGCTGGTTTCATTTCTGATTGGTGTGATCACTCAGTTTATAAATTCATTTCTTTTTTAAGGTTATTTCTCATGGAATGCTTATGAATTGTGGATGAAACTCAGTAATGTTCTTATGTTGTTCTTGTTTATTTTTCATATATTATACATCTCAGTCTTGTAGTGTTGCATGATTTAGTATTTTTCTTAGCCTTATGATTTTTTACCCTCTTGTTTACAAATTGCAAAACCAAAACCCTAAAAACTTGTTTTACTTAGTTTTATTTTATGAGATTGTGTTGACTTGTTCTTTAGTAGTCCAAGAACAATTTCTGGCACTAACAGGTTCTAAAACTCGGGAAGGATCAGGAGCCAGTTGTATCCTGATTGATCCAGAAAAAAATAAACATTTTCTTTCTTGTAGATTAGAGTTCAAATGTAGTAATAATACAATAGCATCTGAAGCTCTAATATAGGGCTTGAAAAAGGCCATTGAATTCAAAGTAAGAAATCTAAAATTTTTATGGTGACTCTGAAATAATTGTTAAACGGGTTCAAAATACAATTCATTGTCTACCACCACATTTAAAGGGCTATCAAAATGAAGTTTGGGAACTTTTAACAAATTTAATGTTTTTAACATCAATTCGATTCCTAGACTACAAAATGCAGCGGCTGACTTGTTAGCTATTTCTGCTGCAAGATTAGTGCCTGCTAATAATAAATGTTCAATTGAATTTATTTTCAAGCCATCTGTGCTATATAGTATCACCAATTTGAGGGTATTTGATGATGATGAACATATATTTGAATTCTTGACCAATGATGAGACTTTCAAAGACTCAGTGATTGATGACGAAGAACACCAAGCCAATATTGAAAATAGTAATTTCATACCTAAAGGGGTTAAAACATTGGAGGGGATTTTTTATTTGAATAATAAGTTCAGGAAGCCGACCAATGTCAAAACACACAGTTCATCTATGCAGTATGAGCTGATCAATATGGGGACAGAAGCTAAACCCAAGTATGTAAACTTGTGGAAATGTTGTTCACCAGGTGAATGAAACAAATTCATCAGTTTATTTCAGCAATATAAATATGTATTTTCTTGGAATTATGATGATTTGAAGGCTTATGATGCCTGCATTATCCAACATGTTATTCCCATTAAAGTAGCTGTGAAACCATTTCAACAACCACTGAGGAAGATGCATCCCAACATGGAAGCCCCAGTTCAAAGTGAAGTAAAACAATTGCTTGATGCGAAGATTATTTTCAGAGTCAGACACTCAAAGTGGGTGGCAAATTTGGTACCGATGAGAAATAAGTCTTGTGAAGTAATACGTTGTGTAGATTTAATAAATTTGAATCGTGCCTCAGACAAGGATAATTATCCAATCCCTCCAATGGAGAAAATATTATAGATGGTTTCAGGCTCCGAATTGTTCTCCTTGTTGGATAGGTTTTTAGGATATAGCCAAGTCTTGGTAGCAGAACAAGATAGGTTGAATACCACATTTCATACAAAGCGGGGGAATTTTTCCTATAGAATAATGCCTTTTGGTCTCATTAATGTTGGAGCAACCTTCCAAAGGGAAATGGATATAGTTTTCCAAGGTTTAATTGGCATCAGTGTGGTTGTCTACCTGGATGACGTAACAATGTTCTCTAAGAAAAGAAAAGAGCATATGTTTCTTTTGAAACAAATTTTTTATCGCTATCGGAAATGCGACATCTCTTTGAACCCTAAGAAATTTTTTTCACTGTGTCAGAAGGAAAGATATTGGGTCACATCATTTCTAAAAGGGGGATCTCCATAGAACCAAAAAAGATATAAGCTATTGCACAGATTCCCTTATCCCACAATAAGAAAGGCATGTAATCTTTCATGGGGACTATAAAGTTTGTGCAAAGGTTTGTGCCTGATTTTTCTCAAATAGTCAAGCCTTTGCAACAAATGGTCAAGAAAAGTGTACAGTTTAAATGGAATGACATAGAGAAGGGTGCATTTAACAATATCAATACAAAAATATCCCATGCAGATGCACTCAAAAGTCCTAATTTTGAGAAATATTTTATCTTGTTCACGTTTGCTTATGATAAATCGCTTGCAGCAGTACCTACACAGAAGCAAGAAAGGGGAGACGAGTACCCCATATCATTCATGAGCACTGGTTTAAAAGGTGTTGAATTGAATTACCCTATTATCAATAAACATGCATATATGTAGTCTTCAAAGCGTTAAAACAATTTAGGCATTATATCCTGAAGAATAGAACCAAAGTAATTGTTCCTCACCTGGTAGTTCGAACCCTTTTTGTGCAAAAAGAATTGGGGGAAAGAAGAGGAAATTGGGTAGCATCTTTGCAAGAATATGACTTAGAATTTAAACCAACCACTATCATCAAAGGATAAGGGCTTTGCAAGTTAATGGCTGAAAGTCAAAATAATGAAGACAAGGACTGAAAAATGAAGCTGAGTTGCACATGATTGATATGTGTTCTATATTCACATCTCCAGAATCTTGGTGCAAATATTTGATACACTATCTCCAATAGGGGTATTTACCTAAACACTAAAATTATAAAAAAAGAAGAGCACTATGCTTAAAGTCAACATCTTATCATATAATTGATGGATTTCTTTGCAGGAAGAACTATGATAGAGTATTTATGAGATTCCTGGAATAAGAGGACACATCTAAAGTTGTTAAGGACTTGCATGATGGCCCTGTTGGAGGTCATTTTTCAGGGGATACCATTACGCACAAGATATTAAGGGCTCAGTATTACTGGACAAACTTGTTTAAAGATGCACATGCTTATGTAAGAAAATGTGACACATGCCAGAGAAGTGGTGGGAGACAAGTAAGGGTAGTGAGACCATTGCAACTAGTTGTTGTTTCTGAGCCATTCGAGCATGGGGAATTGACATTATTGGACAGATCAATCCAAACTCTTCATTGCAACACAAATATATTCTCACATCCACTGACTATTTCACAATATGGGTGGAAGCGATCCCATTACGAAATGTGAATCAAGATGCATTCATAGAATTCTTACAAGACAATATTATGACCAGGTTTGGGCTTCTAATTTCCATGGTTTTTGATAATGCATATTACTTTTCATCAATTAAAATTACTAAATTTGCTAATGACAAAGGAATGAAATTACATTATTCTGCTAACTATTATCCACAAGATAACAAATTAGCTGAATCGACTAATAAAAATATCATTAGAATTTTATAGAAAATTGTCATAGAAAACAACAGAAGTTGGCATGTAGCTCTTCCAAATGCACTTTGGGTTGATAGCGTCACACCCAAGAATTCCTTAGGCGTGTCACCTTATACCTTAGGTTATGGGAAGGAAGCCATTTTACCTCCGAACATTTGTTTTCCATCTTCTCAGTTATCCCAAGCCTCTCGAGGGTCTGGTAGTGAAGTTTTACAAGTTATAATTATTACCCCGCTGAAGTTAGAAGAGTCTAGGATCAAGTCTATAAAAATGTTTAAGCACCAGCAAGAGATTTTGAAAAGGTGGCTTGAAAAACACAAGTCCAAGAAGGAAACATTTGAAGTGGGATATTTGGTTCTAAAGTGGGATCACCCACATGATGAAAAGGGCAAGCATACTAAGTTTCAACATCTGTGGATTGGCCCATTTCAGATTGTAAAAAAGTTAGGCCCCTCAACATATAAGTTACAGGATTTATAGGGGCGGGAAGAGAATATTCATGTCAATGGTTTGGTTCTCAAACCTTACTTTACTTAATTCCTTAGAGGTATTTTGTACATAAATAAAACTTTTTTCTTCTGTTTGATTTCTTTTAGTTATGTTTTCTTTCTTTTTGATAACTCACATTTCTTTGCATTTGATTTATTTAAGTTCTTTTATTTCTTTTAGTTTCATTTCAAATAATCCATCTCAAATTTTGGTTCTTGGGGGACATTGATATTTGGATAAAATTTCAAAGAACTACTCATTGGATTTATCTATGTCAAAATTTATCGTGATAAGACTCTTTAATTTGATAGAATACTGGAAAGGAAGTTATTTTATGAACACAATGAAGTCCGATTTTTAAACCCTATTAAATAACTAAGGTTGTAGAAGTCTAGAATAATATTTTGGGGATCCATCCACTTCACATTAATATCTATATTAGGAATCTTGCAGCAAAAGACCCACAGAAAGGAAGTAGGATGGATACGTGTATGGTATTCAAAATAATCCCATCCAGCAAATTAAAGCCAAAAGGCTTAAAGAGTCAAAATTTCCCAGAAATAAAGTATGTATCAAAAGATATACTGAACAAAAACCAGTAAGATAATTGGATTGATCAAAGGTTCTTCTCCATCTGTGAGCTGAAACAAAAGGACAGCATGGATGCAATAAACCTAAATCAAATCTCAAATGCAAAAGAAGCAATCCGGGAAGACTTAAAAGACAAAAGTATGAAAGCATCAAAAGAATGAAAAAGGCATGGGTAGGGATAATTTTAGGGGCGAAATTTAGCCCATGGGCTATTTTTACAGGGTTTTCTCCAAAAAAATATTCGCCATTTTGCAATTTTTGAAGCCCTGTTTCGCCTGATTTTGATGGCGTAAAATTTTTCACCCTAAAAACCACCAAATTATTATATAAACGATATAAAATACTTGGAAATTTAAATATTTTTTTAGAAATATCGCCAAACATTTTATAGTTGGTGTTTTAAGAATTGGTAAGATTCACTAACATTTATACACTTTTAAATAAGTATGGTTCCTTAAAATCATCCCTAGGCATGGGAATGATGAACAAACGAATACACTTGTCCACACTCTCTTATGATCATGTGGTTTCTTAGTCTGAAGCAACCGAATGCAGATGTAAATTTACCTCATATTTTGGCCTCAAAAGAGTTATTAAGACTTTACGAACATGTTACCTTTCCTTATTGGACTACAATCGATGATACGTTCTAAATTTTGCATTCCTAGAAAGGTCTAGATTTGTAAATAAATATTGAAAACAATTGGGATGAGTTGGTTTAATAGGATTCCATACAAAAGTTTCAAGTTTAAAAAGTTAGTTTTTCTAGAGATCTATGTTCACTAGCTAGTCGTCGATTGTTGCTGCTGCAACTATTACCCCCCAAAAAAATTTCATTTTTTAGGGTCCCCTTTAAATTTTTTGTTTTTGGTTACTTAGACCTTTTTTGCACTTAGAAAGTTGTCATTCATGACTTGGTTTCACCTTGAGTAAGATCAAAAGGTTTATTTTTTCACTAAGTAATAAAGTTTTTTGACTCGATATAGCAGATGGATTTTAATGTTTTATCCGACACAACAGATAAGCTTTTCTTTTTTGAATAATCACATTTTGGCTTATTTTGATCCAATACATCCGAGGATTTTTTAGTTTTTCACTGACATAGCGAAGGCTTTATTCTTTTATCATCATAACTTTTCCCGAATTGTTTTGATCTGCTGCGTCAAATATTTTATCGATATTTTTGCCACAATGATGGATTTTTTTTTTCTTTCCTGCCCGACTCTTTACCGTTGTTTTCTTGCATTGTTTTCGTCCCACTATGTTGGAAATTCTACATCTTCCTGCTGATATAGGAGATATGTTTTGCATTTTCATCTGATGACCTTCTTGCTGAAGTTGTGATTTACATAGTAGAAAGAGTTTGAGTTCCAGCCACAATCAAAGGTGTTAGTCTTGGCTTTGTAACAAATATTATGTGTAATGATTGTTTAGCTCAAGACATGAAATAGTGGTGGTTATATTTATTATAGGGAACCAGAGCCAGCAGGTTGGTTAGGTTCTTGTTGTCGATCTTTATTGAGCCACAACAGAAGAGGGGTCATGAAAATCTATCAGAAACTGATCTCCTCTTAGAGAGGGTCGATAGTAGCTGGAAGATTATGAGTTTGGAGCCGACGTTGCCAGAGTTTTTTCCACCTCGCATGTAGATTTTTTTCGATGCACTTTAATTTTAGCACCAATATGGAATTCATTTCATGCTCATGCAATGTAAAGTTTTAATGACCGCAGTGAGTGAATTTACCCATTTTCCCTATATATATATCCTGTGGGGTTTTTGTCATTTTCATGCTATAATTGCAAAGGTTAACAGTTGTTAAGCATGTGGAATTAACCCATTTTGGACATCCATTGCGAAGTGGGGAGCCACCGTCTAGAGCTTACATGGGTTTTGGAAACCACATTTTTCAGTAGTCTTTGAGCTCTACCTCCCAGGTAGGATCTAATCCATTTGCATCTCTTTGATTGGTAGGATGGTTAGTTTGCGACCTGTCATGGTTTGATAGGTAATCTGTTTAGGTTGCGTTGCAAGGCTAGGGTTGTCACGTTTGTAGTTGAGTTTAAAAGAGCCTTCTCCTCAACCTCTCTTTTTTTAAAAATTCATCTACCTCTTGACCTAGCTGACTCGGGCCATAATTTTCTACCTGCTCCCAAGCTATCCCTGCCATTTCCATTCACATATGGTTTTCTCACAACACTGGGTGCATCCAGGAGGGCCCGAGTTCCTTGACGGCCATTTATTACTTGGTTCTTGTTTATATATGATGATAAGGGTTTGCAATATTTTAATCCATGAGAGTTGTATGTGCTTTTGTTTTTTTCACCTTGTTTCCTTGTCAGAGGTATTGGCCTTGGTGGTCAACTCCATGGCATCACTGCATTTTGTCTTTGGATTGGTAACACTTGGGATGTAAGTTTCATAGAAGGATTGTGCTTAAGATTTCAATGGTGATTTTGGTAAATACCATGGAGTGTGCTCAGGAACAATACATTTTAAGCTTTCATCTCCTCAAGAAGAGTGCACATGCGATTTAGGGTTTTTTCCTAGTTTTGAACCTTCTATAGGTTTCAGTCTGATGGTATGTGAAGTTTTGTAGTGCAAGTTCATTTCAATGGGTAAAGAAGCTATGGTAAAATATACTAGTCATGCTTGTTCTAGAAGGAATGTTCTACTAGGAGAAATAATGATTTCCTTATATGCATTTCAAATTTTATAGTATTGCTTCATTTCTAATGTATATGAATGCATGTGGTTTCTAACTGTAGGGATGCTAAGACATTTTATTTTATTTTCTAGAGGCTCAGTCTATATCCAACACCATACCTAACAAAATTCAAGAAGAAACCCAAGGTTGCAGATGAAGAATCAGACGTCCAAATCACACCGAGAGTAGAGATAATGTATGACGATACTAAATCTATCACCGAGGCCAATCCTAAATTTAAGTGGGTCAGGTTTATCATATGATCCAGGATCAAAAAGTTCTAGATGCAAGATTCAAAGATCTAACCCTGTTTAACAAGATCAGGAATCACAAAAATATCCACAAGACCATAGCTAATTCCTTGCTCTGAGGTCATAGGATGGATTCTATCTAAGGCTGATGCAAAGGGAATGATCATGTACAATGTTGAAAATAAAATATTTTCCTCTTTCCTCCCTATGTTCAGAGCTAAATCTTACAGCTTTCCAACCTCATAATTCAACATGAAAACTGATTGGATAAATAGTCTGACCATTGATTACATTGAAGTTGATAATATGATGAGAACCACAGGAATGTCCTTCTGGCAAAAGGCATCAGAAGAATATGAAACTTCCAGTCTTCGCACCCCATATAGGCTCATAGCTCTAATGCTGAACAAGATCTTCGGTAGAGCTGATGCAATATTTTACAAGATTGGGTGGATACCACTAATGTACCATGCAACCACGATGGGGACTGTGTTCAATTGGGAAGATATCATAGAAAACAGTTTGTCCTCCTGCATAACTGCAACACAGGAAGGATTGCACCCACATAAATCTGAGTTTTATATGGGATCCTTTATGATTGACTGTATACTCTGCTTACATCCCTTTTAGAAGTTAAAATGCACTTGGAAAGAAGTAAAAGCACCCATCTATGCAGCATACTAGATCTTATGGGCTCACAAATATGACATTTATTACAAGCTGATTTGTTAGGTGTTCTTAATGCCGCTGCACCAGTTAATTTTCCTTGAGGAATGTAAATTCCTATCCGAAGGTTCTTTGGAGTCCATAAGTAAATTTGAAGACTAATTATTTTTCTGAAGAGGGCACCTACTTGAGGATGTATGGGGGAAACATAGCCCCTTCACTGCTTCCCAAGTATGCTACTAACTATGTTGTACATAAAGAAGCAGTGAGACAACTCTTCTTGGATTGTTTCAGGAGTTATTTGTTTGATATGAAGAAGGATGTTTTCCCACCAATGCAATTTTATGTAGGTAGCTATAAGTTTTCCAAGGTCAAGAGTGCACCATATTTTGTGAAATATTTGGAAAACTTTCATTTCAGTGAAAAGAGTTTTCACCAAAATAATTCTTAAGGAAATGTTGCAGCACACCGTGCACTCTTGAAAGTGAACTTCGAGTATGCTGATTATCTAGATAAATATGAATAAGTATACTGAAATGTTTTTAATATTACAACAATGAACAAGATTCACAGAAGGAAAATCACAATGTCGGGAGGCAAAGGCAGCAGCAGTAGTAAACCCGAGCATAAAGGACAAGAGGAAGAAGTTGCTAGAAAAATGGAAGAAGAAGAAGCTACAAAGAGAGAAAATGAAGAAATAACATGAAGATTAGTATAAGGTGTAAGGAAATTGTTGGACAGAGAGGCCAAGAGAGAAAAATAAGAGGAACAAAAGTAGAATGAAGAAGACGAAAGAAGGAAAAAGGAATTGGTAGACAAAGCAAAAGAATAAGTTGATATAATAGTTAAAGCATTGAGGAAAATGGAGTGACAAAATCAGGATATGGAAAATCAAGAGAAAAATAATGCTCAAGATAATCCAGAAAGTCTCCCTTCCACCACAGGAGATATACTGACAATAGGTCACCTCCATACCATTGATTTAGGGTTGGTAGCCTTCACTTTGTCAAAGCAGCATGAAGTTGCAATTTTGGAAAATGTATATTTTGACCCCAAGTGGAAATCAATTGTATGGAGATCCGAGAAGACATTAAAAATGGGTACTCAGCATGAGGTTACCACAGTGATTGAGAAAACTGTTGTAAAGAATGTAGAGGAGGATCTATAATAGATGGCCTCAATTGGTATTGCAAATGCACAAGAGAATTCCTCTAATGTTAGAAAAATAAAGGGAGCAATTGGCCAATATAAATATAAAATGGCAAAAATGAATGAATCCTTGAGGAAAGAGGAGCGAGTAGGCTGAGAAACAAAGAGGAAGTATGATTCCACTTTGTTAGACTTAGAGAAGCTCCAGGGAGCCTATTGGATTTTAGAAGCTAAAAGGGATGATTTGTTATTATCAAATACCTTATCAGTGGAGAAAAGATAGATTTAGAAGGAAATATTTTAGGACTAGAGACCCAAAAGGATATGGTTGACACTCAAGCAGAGGATCTAAGAACTTGAGTTGCAGAGCTGGAAGCACAGAACGCTTATTTGGAGAATATGTTAAAGGAAGCAAATGAGAATAAAATGGATACCACACCTCTCAGAGAGAATTGCCTTTTGCTCAGAAGAAAAATCTATCAAGTGTAGTCAAAACTAGAAGAGGAAGTATATGAGATCAAGCAAGCCAAAGTTAGAATACAATAGATCTCAGTTATATCGACTGATTTCAAGACAAGAACTTAGGAAATTACAAAAGTTGTCCAAGGTCAAATAACTTGGTTGGAAACCAATATAGAAATTCCTGAACATGCACCTTGAAAGAGTGTTGAAGATCAAATAGCAGCCAACTATGCATGAGGTGTCAGTCAGAATACTAGAGCCTATGGATTTCAAGGCCAAAGAAGAATATGCAGTTGAATGGAAGTAATTCGTAGATGGATTGGCTGGGATCACCTAGGTTGTTTTTTCTTATTCACATGTGGAAAATTCTATGTAATATTTTGTATTTATTCCATTTTCCTAGGGACCACACTAGAGGACTAAATTTTTGTAATCGAAGGGTTAGGGAATCCTAAAGGGAATAGATAACAAAAATTCATTTTGTAAATGTATAAGTAGGAATAGAGTATAAGAGATATGGCACTTTTTCTGGCTCTCATATACGGAAACTTTTTGTAAGAAGAACTACTTATTTTTATAATAAAGAGGACTGAAATTTTGCTGGAGAGAGGACTGTATGAGTTTCAAAGCATGCTGTGTAGATCGTTGAATGGTGAATTATTTTTCTTTTAGCATGTTGTACAATTTGTGAGATCATTCTAAACCAGCTGAACTATTTCATGTGTTATGAATGATTTCACTTTATGTTATGAATCTTATGCAATGGATGAGTGATGAATGCTTTAACTTCACAGAGCTATCTTTGTGTTATTTCTTTGATGTACTTATGTATTAAAAAATTTTCATCTATTCATAGAATTCTATGTGTAAACAATGCAGTACATTACTCATATTAGTATTAATCTTGCTCCCTGGGGATAGTTTAGAATAGATTTATATTAGTCGTTATTTTCTTTCGTAGAGTGACTGCAGGGAAAGAGAGGTAAGATGTAGGGAAGACATGCACATTTCGAGTGAGGTTCTTACCCACTATAACTTGCATTTAATCTAGGAACTTGCATATCATTCATAAAAGATAAAATTACATAAACGTTGGACCGAGCCGCAACTGGTAAAATATATTTAAAATTTTCTTTAATTTTATGGTATTCGGGCTACTAGCCGGACAGATTCCCCATACCAAATGATAAATGATATAATTGGGAACAGTTATTGGGGAGAATCCCTACTCTTGGTACCTAGTATTTCCTAGGAATCAACAAGATGATTGGAAGACACAGAGATAATATGGTGTAGTTTTGTCAATATGTTGGAGTCAACGATGCATGTCAAGATCTGAAACATGTCTAGGTTGTGTCGAGGTTTGAACTTGTTGATTTGGATGTTGAACCTGTCGAAGTTGACAACATTACGACTATTGGGTGGATCATTCCTCCTTCCTTCATAAACAATGGTCTCTAGTGTGTGCTCATTCAGGTGAGGAAACTTTTTGGTGATCTGAGTAGTAGAGTACTAGTTTCCTTGGGATGGGAGATGTCTGGTTTTAGCCACTTGAAATAATGGAATGCAGTTCGTCCTTGTATGGTGTATGCATTGTCCCGTGACGGTATCACAAGGAAGAGGCTCCTAAACATCTGGATGGATGTCTTTGGGTTCTAGAGTTTGTAGGTCATTATGTTCCAATAAGGGTGCATGGTATAGTCAAAGTAAATCCACAATGAACACTAGATGCAGACCCAAGCATGAAGGAATTTCGAGCTAAAAAACATTTCTCCAATATTCTTAATCATATTGTACGAACCATATCCCAAAGGTTTTATATTAATTTATGGGCCAAGGGAGTGCAACTTCATTAGATCTAACCAAAACTGATCTCCAATTTGGAATGAATGAGGAGTAGGATGTTGATCGGACATTAGCTTTCGCATTAGCTCACTGCAATAGTTCCTATGATTTCTTCTAGATGTTGTAGATTTGGTATCGAAACTTCAATGTGTTTTTAACTTCTTGGCCTTTGAATTCGGAGTCGTTCAATTGTGTTGATGAATTGATCAAGTTGATGGGCGATGAGGGTTGAAGTCCATAACATATATCAACTGGAATCTTTCCTATAGAGATATGTTGAGAAAAATTGTAGCTATTTTATATGTTTAGAATACTTTCATCCCATGTACGATGATGCTTATGGTTGTACATGCAATGAAGTTGTACTACTAAGAGATTCACAAGTTTTGTATGTTTGTCTGTCTGAGGATGGAAATTTTTTGACAAATAAAGTCTCGTGTCGATTTGTTTCTAGAGAGTCTTCCAAAATATTCTAACAAATATGGCATATTTGTAAGAAATGATGGCTGTTGGAAGGCCATATTGTTTCCAAACATATTCAAAGAAGAGTTGATAAGTCTCTTGTGTTGTTGTAGTGTTCTTGCATGGTATGAGGATAGACATATTGGAAAATTTGTCGAGTACTAATATTATCCCGTCATGTTGATGTTTGGCAGTAGGATATCCCATCAAGTATATATTCCCATAGTCGATTAGGAACGAAAAAAGGCATATGAATTCCTTGTCGTCGATTCAGAGGTTTAGCAATGGCACAAACCATGCATGATCGAATGTAACTGTTGATGTCAGATTCAAGTGAAGGCTGGTAAAAATACTTTTGGATGAAAACAAGGGTATTTTATACTCCAAAATGTCCTATAGTCTTGCGGTAGCATGCATCCCAAATGATATTTTATCAATACTCATTGGTTGATACAAAAATATTTCCAATATTGTATATCAAGGTATCTTTCAGGAATTCGTCAGTATTATACGACATGTCATTCTGAGATGTCGATAAATTGTAGAGAAGTTGTAGTCTACCGAATACAATCTTGGCCTAGTGGTGGTTCTATAACCCTACATACTCATCACTATGAAAAGTAGAGTAATAGGTGGTCGGATGAGACAATTGGCGGCGACATTGGCCTTACCTTTCCGATACTTAATTACCAATAGAAATTGTTATAGGTAATTAATCCACTTGAGTTGTTGAGTTGTCTATAATTTGTACTCGGATGGGGTGAACTGTAAGGGGTTGTTGTTAATGAGGATTATTGTTTCCTTCCCAAGGATGTAATGTCTCCATTGCTTAAGGTTTTGCACAATGTCATGCAGTTCCCTCTCATATTTAGAATACCTTCTAACACTATCGTTGAAAATTGCAGAATGAAAAGAAAATGTATGACAATACTCCTAAAGCATAGTTCCATACGTATGTCTCAATATAAAAATATTGATGCAAATCAGGTAACACAAGCATTGGTGTAGTACAAATCCTGTTTTTGAGTTTCTCAAAAGCTTGTTGTTGTGTTGGTGTCCATTTGAAGACAATTTGTCCATTTCACATATTCAATAGATTCAAGGGCCAATTTATGTGACTGAATCCGAATATGAATCATCGATAAAAGTTATCCAAACCAAGAAAACTTCTTAGTTCAAGAATGTTTTGAGGAATGGAGCAATATTTGCATATCTATACTTTTTCTGGGTCGACATGAATGCCTGCAAATTCAATTACATACCCTAAATATTTGATGTTGTTCATTGAAAATGAGCATTTTTCCATGTTAAGAAATAATCGATGTAGCTGAAGAGTGTCAAAGACTTGTCAAATCTGTCTGACATTTTATTCTCATCATCAACTGAAAATAAAGATATCGTCAAGATATAAAATGACACACTTTCCAATGAAAGGTCATAGAAGTTCATCCATATATCTCACAAAGTTCACAGATGCATTGGTTAAACTAAAAGGCATGACTAACTTGAGGTCGAGCTTAGTAAATAATTTAGCACCTTTAAGAAAGTGGATGAGTTCTTCTATCCTCGGAAGAGGGTATCTATTCTTTATCAAAATATTTTTGAGAACCCGATAGTCAATGCACATGCATGAAGTCCCATCCTTCTTTGGAATGAGGATGAATGGACTTCCACAAGCAGAGGATATGCCATCAGATGTAAGCTTTGTTGATCAAATCCTAGATTTGTATGCGGTTTTATTCATTTTCAAGAATGGATCTTCTATAAATAGATGTGTACAGTTAATGAATAACCAAGAACAAGTTCAATGGACTGTTTTACCTATCAATGCAAAGGTACTCCATTTGGATCTTGAAATACATTCTGGTATTCCTCAATAATGTGGCCGATCTATTGTTGTTCTTGGGGATACACTGGTCGGTGGGTCAAGTCACTATTTCATTCTTCTTGGGATGTTGAGGCTCTAATGTAGTCAATGCAAATTTATGAGCATGTTTTATAAGGTTCTTTGTCTGTTTGGAAGATATCGTAGCAACCGTTGATGCACGTCGTCGCTCTGATATACTGTACCATTGATTCTGAATTTTGATATTCACATTCTGAGGCCATGAGTGATAACTTCCACATCAATACCATAAGTAAGCTTTCCCAAATAGGGTTTTGACTATGGAAAGTGGTGCCACACCACAGAGTACTTCATCTTAGAAGGGATTAATGAAGTAGATGAGTCTGCATTATCACGTGATGCTTAATTCCTCTCCATTCTTCATCCAACCAATATTGTAAGACAAAGGATGTGGAGTTCTAACAAGACCAAGTATCTTCACAAGATCTTCATAAACACATTTCTTCTTACTACCATTATCCACAATCATATGTAATGGATTTTTCTAAACCCGCATATGTGTATGGAGCAGGTGTTCTCATTCCTCCTCATCGACAATAGTCAAGGCTATCAGAGTGGTCGATGTCGAATCCAAAACGGTCGATCCATATGGGCCATATTCTACTAGGGATTTCATAGACAAATTGGATGTCTACAATTTTTCCCAAAATGTCTTTTGAGATTTGCATTTTGATGTATCATGCCATGATGAATTGTGATAATAACACAGTTTCTTGGAAGGGGGATGTTTGGTATGTTCCCTTTTGTATTTTGAAGAGTGATTCTTGTGACAATATGGATTTAGAGGATTTGATTGAGAAAGTTGTCTTGACTTATCAGAGTCAAATGGTGACTTCTTGTTAGATGTTTGAACTTTTAGAGTGGTCGTGAAACATGATTTTTATTTTTTTTTAACTTCAAGCTTGTTGGCATAGTGGAATGCATCCACAGGAGTACTGACAATCATAAACTCCATCTTTTGTTGAGTGTATGAGGATAATCTGCTGATGTAATTGAGGATAAGCAATTTGTCTTCTTCTTTGATTCCAAGTCTAGCACTGAATCGATAGAACTCGTCATTGTAAATATGCACAACCTGGTCTTTCCATTTCCTTAGATGATGCTACTTCTTATATTGTTGTTTAATATACTTGGGAGGGTAGAAATCCTTCAATATGTATGCGACAAATTTATCCCACTTGTCTATGGGGTCTCCTTCCCATTCTATATTTGTTGATAGATTCTCCCACCAACAGTGTACTAAGGTTGACATCTTCTAGGATGCAATGGTGATATTTTCCACTTCGAAGAGTTGATTCATAGAGTAGTATTATTCCAGTTGTTGTAACCAATTATCGATGTATTCTACGTCAATCATTCATTTAATATTTGTTTTGTATAGATTTATTTACAGTTTGAAGGGGCTGATTTTATTGTAGAGAGATCTCGTCAAGAATTATTTGGATGTCGAAGCAAATCACATTAGAATATCGTTGAACTGGGAGAACATTTTGGTTCGATGGACAGCCATTTCTTTTCTATGATTTGATCTATTTCATCAATCGCATTTCTATTATTTGTTTCTTTGTCCATTTTCTATGAAGTCAAAAGTAGTGTCTTCTTGTATTATGAGTGTGTTTGAACAAACATAATTTAGGTAACTTCGATAGAAGTGTCTACAGAACTTAAGCTCTGATACCAATGATTAGGATGCCCAAGCGCATGTTTGAGGGAAAAAAATTTGATTGAATGAATCGAGAACTATTATGGAAGAGGCATACCAAAATAAGCAAATGAGGAAATAGACTACACAGACAGAAAGTAAACACATAGACAAAATGCAAGAATTCAAACCAATCTCTGTTATTCAATTACTGCTCTGTTACTTGCTTATATTTTACAATAGTGTACATGCTTATATAGGATGTTGAGATGCTTGGGTGACTACCCATTACATTCAGTTACAAATAAGTTAGAACGGTTCATAAGTTCAACCATTACAAACGACTAGAAGACATAGACAACCTGTTGTAGTCATGTCAAGATGTTGGAGTGGACTATGCATGTCAAGATGTGAAACCTGTCAAGGTTGTGTTGAGGTTCAAACTTGTCGAAGTCGATGTTGAACATGTCAAATTTGACAACATGCCAAATTCTATGTGGATGAATCTCTTTATGAGTTAAATTCTTAGTGATTCCTTATTAATTGGTAAGGGCGTTGTTATGATATTTCCATATATGTGTCCCTCTACAATATATAGAAAAATATTAACTTATTATAGACTTGAATGTAAATGTATAGATGTACCTTTGAATATTGTTGAAAAATGTGCATTGTAAAGTTGTGAATTCACACAAAGTGATCCGATTAGTATTGAAAATCAATATCCCCAAGGCCTAGAAAGGAGTTCCATGCCATTTCAAAGAAAAGGGAATGTTATGTAATCTGAAATTGACAACATAAAAAAGGACGTGCCAATGGTCTAAAATAACCGAGGTAGAGAGACATATATATTAGATACTTGTTGCTTGTATAAGAAATGGACAATCACTAAAAATTTGTTAAATAAGTGGAGGAATCTAGGAGTCACCCCTACAATTATTGTTTAAGTATACAAAATGGTGTTGATCTATCGCATCCTAGATAACCTCAACAACTACATTGACTCATTGAATAAAATACTTATTTTTGCAAAGTATAAGAAAATCATTTAAATCACTTACGACAATACAAGGTTGAATTGATAAAGAATAAATATATTCTAAAAGTGTTTTTAAGAAATTTTCCATAACTTTAGTTAGTAAAAGTCAACATATGCATATTGTTGCTATAACTTAACTCTGGATTTCTCAGTTCACATCAAATTTTGGTTTTAACCTCTTCTTACTGATCAAAAGGCCATGTTCCCCAGGAATTCAATGGTAGATTTGTGCATTGAAAATATTGAAATGAGCTTTAGACCTATTTGGTATTTAGCATTCAATAGTTTTAGTCAAGGTTTTAGTTGTAGGATCTTATTGACTTTAGTCTCTTGAAGCATGGGTGACATTGATTTTATACGATCCATATTTTATGGCAATTCAAAAATCTCCATTCAAGTAGAGTTTTCGCCATCCTTAAAATCCATGAAATTATGACATCTAATGGTTTCATTTTTTTTTATAGAGGTTAAGGGATAAACTTAAGGTGCTAACAATTGTTTCATTTGCAAAATGGCCAAGGAAGATGATTTGCAAAATGGCCAAGGAAGATGACTATAATTTGTTGGAGCTATGATTCAAAGGCTATGGTCCATGATGTAGCCAAAGAAGACACTTTAGATAAAGATTTCAACTCGGTTACTGTTTTCATCCTTTTTAAATCAATCTCATTTAAATTAATCTTCTTTTATTAAAAAAAAAGAAATTCAGAAATTTAATTGAAATTAAATATCACGATGAAAAAATAAATTTATTGAAATTATTTGTTTTTATATATTATTTTGTTGTTGAAATAAAAGTCTATAAAATTAATATTTTATTCACTAAAATTGTTTATAAAGAATTTATAAACAATTATGCTTATAGATTTATACTCTCCTCATTGAAATTTGTAATGTTAAAGGGGATAAATCTGGTTGGATTATGAAATGATTCGCAAAGAAGAAATGTTTTATTACTTAAAAATAGGTTTAAAATATGAATGTATACGCATGATTGCATCAGGAATTTTTTCATTAATTAAAATAGATTAATAAAGGGGATAAATCTGGTTGGATTATGAAATGATTCGCAAAGAAGAAATGTTTTATTACTTAAAAATAGGTTTAAAATATGAATGTATACGCATGATTGCATCAGGAATTTTTTCATTAATTAAAATAGATTAATAAGAATAGGTATATTCGAGGCTATTAAATAGTTTTTGATTGATTACAATTTGCTTAAGATATGAATATACACTCCATCTTATAGAAATTATTTTTTATTTGTTAAAATTGTTTGATATATGAATATATATAATTATGAATATTTTTATAAATAAATATTAAATATTTATAATTTATTTTTTTGGTTTTTTTAATTTTAATTTAATTATGTTTAATTTAATATAAAAATATTTCTATCTAGTTCAATTCTTAATTTGGTTTAATGATATTAAATAATTAAATTATTTCATGATTTTTATGTTTATTCTTTATTTAAAACTTTACTTTATCACAATTTTTTTATAAAATAAATTGATTCATCTTTCTTTCTATTGTTTGATAATTCTTTTTATTCTAACACCTAATTCTGAATATTTACACTACTATTATTTCTTCATTTCTCGTTCTAATTCTTTGTATTTTGTATTAACTCCTCTTCTAATTTTTATATTTTTTATTACTTTCCTTTTTATCTTAATTTAATATTTTTTTCATTAATATTCTACTTTTTCTTCTCCTCTTTTAATCATTCTCTTATCCTTAATTTTGTTTCTTAGCTTGGATTCTTAAATAAAAATTAAGCCAATAATTTATTATTTTCCGTTCCCCTCCTTTTTTTATACTTTTAATCTTAATTTGCTCTTTATTCATTATTTACCTAATTCCCTATTATTTAATTTTTGTTTCCTCATTTCTCTTTCTTTAATCATTGGTTCTTTCTCCCATTGTTTTCACATTCCCCCCTTCCTAATTCCTAATTCCTAATGACTAACTTTCTAATATCTTTGTATACTGAACTACATTCTTTACTTACCGTACACAGATTCCTTTATCTGATTTCCTAAAGTTTAGTGGAGTGTCCACTTAAAACATCAACTTTTGAAACTCCAACTTAGTGTAAATTCAAAAGCATTGACACATTGTTTGTACACTATGAAAGAATCCATACTCTTATCTATAGTTGTTGATTATTTTTAGTTTGATTGGTTGTGGGATGGAGTGTTCTCCTCACGATCTAGACTTTATTCACACAAGTGACATTTTGAAATCATAATGAGTATATTGTTGTAACAATTTATCGCCATGTTGTTGACTCGACATTGTACCCAAACAAATGTTGGTTTTAATTTCAATACAATCCTCAATATGAAATAAAATATTTAAGATCTTGTTTCAAGATAATTAAAAAATTAAATAAAATGGCAATATGTAAAGTAACAATTTATTCATTAAAATTTATTTACATATGTGTCTATGTTGTAATCACAAATAATATTTTTCCATTTAAAAAGTTACTATTTGAATGATATCTCATAATTTACTTTTATTCCAAATGGTTGATGTCTCTTAAGTAACATTTGGGCCAAGCTGATTGTGACAAACATGGTAGTTGGGTGAAAACCATAGCTTCACAGCTTGATGAATGCGTTGACTTGACCCAAAAACATTGTACCTCTTTGAATACCTTTTTACGATATTTAGGGTTGAAGAGAAACGCAAAAAAAAACCTTTGGAATGAGAAGGCACTAAAATGTTTGTGGTCACAATGCATTTAATCCATTAGGTAGGAATTCTTATTGATGAGCACAACCCATAAAATCTGCAAAGTAGGGAACATTATTAGTAATGATTGGTGAGCTCATTATTCTCTAACATATTGATATGTAACATGAGGATGATGTTCTACCTCTTCATAAGGTAGGCTCTCGATGGAGGATCTTCGGATCAAAGTGAGAAAAAAAAATTGGAAGTTATCTCATGATTAAGTTTGATCTTAATCTCATTTCAATAGGTTGGTGCTTCCATATACTCCATCTTAGTGTGTACCACTTAGGTCGACTTGATGATCATTATGGATTTACCAACCATCAACCTTCTCGTGGGAGTGCATAACCACCTTTTGAAAAATGAATATCGTTATTGGCCATAAAATTACCCTTATGTCTCAAACCCATTAGCCATCTTACAGTGAGAAAAGGAAAAAATATTTGTCCTTGAATTTTTAAAATAATTTAAGAAAAAACACCTTTACATTGAACCCCTCCACAAGCACATGGCACGAATAAGCAATTAAATTCCTTTTTAATGTTACAAATAATGAAGGTCCTTTTTATTGCTACAAATAATGAAGGTCCTTTTTATTGTTACAAATGATGAAGGTACATCTCATACAACTACCAAACACTAGTCAAACAAATAAGTATTTAGTAAACAACTAATATCACCTCCTTGGCTTGGAATTTAAACTTGGGACATAGAATCCATGCTCTCCACTTCCATGGAATTAGTTTTCTTAGGAAGAGTTTTCAACCAGAATGTAAATGTTGTGTAATATGTTAAAATTTTTTTTTTTGTAATATTTGTCAATTAATTAGTGGAAATCATCTCTATGTTTATAGAAAAAATTTCAAAATAGATAACAAGCCTATGTCAAAAATAATTTCGGCTCGTGATAAATTGAGTCAAAATTCCCTCAAGGAAAATTTTATAGTGAAAAATTTCATCATTCTTATCAATTTTGGAAATAATTTTGATTTAAAAATAATCAAATTTATCCACTTTTTAACTTAATATACAATCAACAACAAAAACATAAACCTAATAAAATCCAAATCCAAAAATAACTCATTTATGAAGACAAATAATGTGATATCCACAAGAAGAGGAGCTATTTGGGAAAAAACTATGCACTTTCAAACCTTTGAAAAAGTTTTCAACTTTTTTTAAATGAATCTAGGCCATGACACTTAGACTGCAAAAAAGGCATAATTGTGCTAATTCAAATCATGATTTGATTTTAGATTCATGAGACCACTAGGAGAGAATGGAATTTGTACCATGTGGTTTCTTGATGTCATAAGAGTCGAATCCATCGTTAAATACTGAATGTGAGCAATATGATGAGCATGGGATAGAGTAAAAAACAAAATTTCAGTCAAATAGTTGATAATCATAGATGAATGATGTGGGATCAAACAGATGGAACTATACTATTATGGAGTTCTCTCATATTATTTCCATTAAATCCATATATTGATTTGAATGATTAACTGTGACATAAGAAGTTTGTGTATGCCAGCAACATCTCCAAAGACACCAGTGTTCAATATATTACAACTCTTCTAACTCACCCACTGAAATTATGGATCCAAAGCTTAGCCCTCATCACCGATGGAGAAACCGTATCTGGTTGGTTGGTTAATAGTCGAATCTAACTTTCATGTTGGATGATAAATACGAATAATATATTAGATGATGATATTACAATGGTGTCTTGGAATTAAATATTTCTTGGACACTTGATGATGAGGAGACACCTCCTTTCATAATAAATTAATTAGCCTAACTATTAATTATTTAATTATTATCTTATTTTATGTTTGTTACATTGCCACTCCCTTTAAGGGATATCTTTCCTCAAAGCTTGAGTATTTCCTAATGTCATCCTTCATTCTAAATCAGTGTCAGTATTAGAATCAGATGAGATTTCTGGTACAGAGACTTGCACTTTCTTTCCATTGATGATTCTGCAATGTATTATCTGATTGTTGCTACATTTATGG
The DNA here is from genome assembly GCA_001517045.1 of Pseudotsuga menziesii. Classification (NCBI taxonomy): domain Eukaryota; kingdom Viridiplantae; phylum Streptophyta; class Pinopsida; order Pinales; family Pinaceae; genus Pseudotsuga; species Pseudotsuga menziesii. The sequence goes on from LPNX010350747.1 coordinate 37,427, forward strand.
CTAGGGATACAACATCACCACATCGAGAGCATATGTTTTTATTCTTTTTTCTATTTTCAAGCTTACTTTGACCTATTTTCCATTTCATAGGCATGTGATTGAGGTTTGTGACATTGATGGTTGGGTGACCAAGTATCTTCACTGTACCTACATTGTGTCTCCTTTTCTTGTCGATAATGGTTATCACCTCTTGTTCTTATTCCTTCCCATTTGTGTTATGTGGCTTTCAATTTATATCTTGCTACTTCTACATTTGGTATGTCATATAACGTTAACTCCTTTTATAGGTATGGATTAAGACCTCCTAAATAGGTTTCGATTCTTTGCTTGTTAGAAAACCCAAATACTCGTGTTGATAAGGATGCCCACTGATGTGTGAATTCCTCAATGCTTCCAATGTGTTGTAATATGGTAAGTTTACTGAAAAATTCATCTTCTTTGATTCCTTGAAACCTATTAAGAAAATCATTTTTGAACAAGTTCCTGGTGTAGGTAAAATTATCTCTCCTCCACCATAAGTACCAATTATAGGCATAGCCATCTATATGCATTGATGCATACTTCACATTCTCCTCATTAGATTTAATATTGTAAGTGTCAAAGTATTCTTCTTCATTGTTTATCCAATAAATGCATTGGTCTTCACTTCCATTGTATTTTGACAACTCTATTTTTTCCTCAGATGGGTACACTTTGTAAGGGATATCTTGATTTCCTTTTGCTTTATAGTTTGATGGTGCTTCAGAACTATTGGGCGATGCAAGTGAAATATTTGAACTACTTTGGAAATTTTTAACCTTTTTAATCTCTATTATCTTACTCATAGCTTCTATTTTTCTCTTTAATCGTGACTCCATATCTGGGAGTATTTTTGTTTATATCTCTTATTTAAGCGCCGCATTGTTAATCTTTATTTCTTTTTGCAAATATTATTGATTCTTTGCGAGTGTTTTTTGTGTAGCAACATGAAATGAGGCATCCAACATGTCTGGACTACTGACTTGGTCCAGAGTAGGTATGATTCTTTGTAACATCTTGATTAATGTATTATGGTTCTGTGTCATGGTGCTCAAGTTCTGTGTTAAGGTGTTTATGTTTTGAGTCATGGTATTCATCTTGTCATCCCAGTCTTTTTGTTTTTCATTCTGGATGTCAAAATTTTCATCCAGCCTTCTCTCTAGTACCAAAACAAACTCGTCTTTGAGTACTGTGTTGCTATTTTTCATCTCTTCCTTTAAGATTTTTTGGTTAGCGAGAAGGGACATGATGTCCTTCTCCATTTTTTCAATTTGCTCTTTCATTTCCGCCATGGTCTTGGGCCTTGTATGCGAAGGAGTGTACTTCGATAGTATTTTGGCTTGCGAACGGTGGAAATTTTTATTTTTATTTTTTTGAATAATAATAAATATTAATTTTATTATTATTATTATTTTAAAGAAATATTATAATAATACTATATAATATTTGATTTTTTTTAATATATTTGATATAATATATTATATTATATTATAATATATTGTTTTGTGTTTTTATTTTTTTTGTTACAGGTCATGGAGGTGGAGGGAGCGACATCATGTGAGGTGATGACACTGTGAAGAGGCGGTGAGGGAAGGGACATAGAGAGGAGCAACGAAGGTGGTGGGAGGATGGTGTGGTGAGGAGGACGCTGGTAGATAAAAATATGTTTTACAAGAATTAGTATCGGGTATTTTATACACTAAGTGGTAAGGGGGGTGAATTTTCAAGTCACCTTTTGAGTAATTAATTAATTACCCTAATTAACCTACTTAATACTAAATGTTAATATTTATAACATTTATATTTGTTACATTTCCTTCCCCTTAAGGGAAGCTTTGTCCTCAAATCTTGTATCCACAACAATATCTGAATTTCCTTGAACTGTCATCTCGGGATCCTTTCCCATTTGTAATTATGAAACTTGATGAAATAAGACAATACAAGTTCTGAATTCCCAAGGAAAACTATCACATTGTATCTTCTATTATCCACCCCATATCTACTTTTATCGGATCTCTAAGATCATTTTGTGGAATGGGTCATTTCAATTGTTGCTTAGCATGTTGGTCTTTTTGCCTATCAACATAATTCTTCTCTTAGTGCTTGTTTTGATCCTGTCATTGGTCAAAATGGATGATTATAATTAGGATATCTGTAAGGTGTATGTGTTGTTTTTTCTTTCTTTCTTTTGGACTATGACGATGACTGTCTTCACTTCCTCGATTTGATTTTTGGATGCATTTTCCTGGATTTGTGCTTCTTGGTTTTCCAGTATATTGTTTTGATTATTTCATCTTGTGACTTTTTTTCAATTTCTAATTTCTTGATTTGATTCTCTAGTTCCTTATTACGATTATTTACACACCAATTTTCTTCTTTCTTTTCCAGCATTCTTCCTTCGAGGTCTTAACCGGAGTGTTCCCTCTTACTACCATGTTTCAGTTTTTTAATCTTTGTAAGCAATTTTTTTTTATAATTTTGTAATCGAAAAATCTCTTCGGTCTTACTTGATAACACATTGTTGACTTTTGATAGTTCCAACTTATGTTTCTTCGTACTGTCGTCATACTGGTGTTGGAGTTTTTCTTTTTGTTATTCATGATGACATAACTCGGTTTCCTCATTTTATAACTTTCATGTAGTTGCACCAATTTTTCTTCATTGTCCATGAAAACTTTGTTTAGATGACTAATTTCCTCTTTTAAGTCAATACTATTTCCATACGGACATTCTTCGAATTTGTTTATTTTTTTTATTTGGTCTTCAAGTTGTTGAATGATACCTTCCAGATGTGATATTTTCTTATCCTTATTTGATAAATTTTTTGTGGGTTTTTCTCTACTATCTTCCAATGATCGAATTCGTAATTCTGAGGTAGTAATTTGTTCCTTTTGAAAATCATTACTTCATTTATGATTTTTGAGCTGGAGTTGTAGAATATTATTTCGAACACACGTTTTTAGCTGGGCCAAAGTTGTTCATAAATTTGATTGCAATTGTGAGTCACCTAGATCCATAAGTTTTTAATATCTTCCAAGACTTGATTTCTGCTCTTTTAATATCTTCTTTTATTCTTTTTCCTTCCTTTTTTTATGGCAATCTTCCTTCTTCTTCTCTCTTTTTGTACTTCTTCCTTTTTATTTTTTATTTTGAATTTATTTTCTTTTTTTACTTGGTCAAGTACCATAAATTTAGGGAATCCCTAGGATTACGATTAAAAATCATGATATGGCCAAGGGCTTGGATCAAAAACTAGCTTTGATACCAAATGGAGCAACTGTATCTGGTTAGTCGGTTAGTAATCAAATCTGACTTTCATGTTGGATGATAAATAAGAATAATATATTATATGATGATATTACAATGGTGTCTTGGCCTTAAATATGTCTTGGATACTTAATGATGAGGATACACCTACTTTCATAGTAACTTAATTAACCTAACTATTAATTATTTATTTATTTATTTATTATCTTATTTTATGTTTGTTACAACCGACACTTGTATTCTCTTCAACTTCACATTCATAAACATAAAACTCCTCCAAAGATACAATGATTCCATTCTAGGAAACTCTTCTAGCTTAGAGGATCCAAAAACACTTAGCAACCAAAGCTTTGTACAATGTGACAACCAATGTACTATATTTATCTTTATATCAACACATTCATATGTGTAAAATTCCTCTAGAGATTCCAATGTTTCCATACTTTGCATCTTTTACAACTGGGTGAACCCAACAGCTTCTAGCTTCTGTAGGTTTTCCCACTACTCTAACCCCCCATACTCTTCAACTTCACAAATTGGGATGTTTAAAACTTGTCCAAAAATGCCAATGTTTACATACTTGGAAGATCTTGTAACTCATATTACCATTCAACACATGTTTTTCAAGTGTATTCTCTTCAACTTCACACAATTAAATGTGTTCAATTCCTCCAAAGACACCAATGTTTCCATACTTCACAAATATTCTAGCATTGAGGGTTTAAATATTTAACCATTGCACCAACCTATATATGTTATTCAAATTCACACATTCATATTTCCTCAACAACTCCAAATATACCAATGTTTCCATACTTAGTAAACTCTTCTTACTCAACGAACCAATGAACATATATAATTTGAAGTACAATCCACTGCACCAATATTATCTCTCCCTCTGTATAGAATATTAGGTATTGGTTTTTGTGGAGAGTTATAAATATTGTGACATGCAATGCATATGTGTTTTTATGGACAGTTATTATGGCATGCCTTGGCCACACCCTTAAATAGAATCCTAGATAGCACATTCACTGCACTCAAAAAGCATGAGCCCTACAAACGAATCATTGAAAGAAGCTTTGTCCCCAATTTACCGATATTGACAAAAAATTTATGTCCATAAGGTCCCAACAATTCATTGATTTCCTGTAGAAAATATTTTTTGTACATGTCTCAAAACTCCATGCATCCATGGTGCTTAAGTAAAGATATATCGTAGAGATCAAGAATTGAACCCTATTCTGTATGAAAGTCCAAATTCCACCCCAAGTTCTAAGGCCTCATTGTTCTCTGCACATACATTGAGCTACATGAAACGATATGAAGCAGAGGTTTTAACTTACTATAATGATTCCTTTCATGTTATCTTGTATGATATTAACCTCTCCATCATTATGTACATAAATGCAAGTTATATAAACATCAATGAAATCCCTTTTTTCTACGTGTCTTTTTTAGAAATATGTTCTTCTATGAGATTTTAGCCTTCTTGTAGAATGCATCTACTTTATTATAAATTTCCTTATGATGATGATATAGAAATTGTATATCCATCCATCCCAAGTAGGGTATGTAGTCCCCAATATTGAAAGCACCAAGCAAGAATCCAAATTCCTTAATCATTTCCATGAATCCTCTATTGGAATATGCCTCCTTCTCTAAATAATTTCAACCAAATTCCATCCTATAGAATATATTGAATTCTATGACTGAAATAGTTTTGTTGAAATCCACAATTGGATTGGAAACTCTATCATGGTCTTCTAGAAGAGAATGGACCATAACAAAGACTTCTTCTCTTTGGAAGCTGAATAAGTTGATAGTGCTGGTACTAAGTAAATCTCAAATTCATATTTTTTAGACATGCTTCTAATATTTTCCATAGGGATAAAATGTTATGTCTATAGAAAACAAGTTTATTACACAACACACTATGGGTTTACTGGAAAAAACATGGTCATGGGTCTAAAGAAATTATTTGGCCATTTCTAGAGAAGAGATGATTACAATAGCAATGGGATTAGCGGTACATACCTCTGAGATGGAAGGCCAATACTCCTCTGTGAAAAAATTACCAATAAGTGGATATGTCCTATGATCAGCCATACTGGTGGTCCTAGAGGAAACTTCTTGGTAGTTTATTGTTAATTTTGTGTATTTTCATGAGAATAATCCATGTCAAAAAAAGCAACATTATACATATTGCAGATATACTAAATTGATCTTACATAGCATATACAACCTCTTGGATTCAAGAAATATATTTTCCTAGTGTGATCACACAGACCTTGCAATCAAAATATCCAAGGCCTCATTGTATCAAAGGAGATTGAAGGTGAAAATGAAGATGAAGACCCTTATTTTGTGATTGTTTTTTTCCCTATGTAGATCACTGCCATTTTCCAATTTGTGGCTCTAGAGGATCACCATTCTTGACTTTGAACAATGGTGTAATTTCCTGAGTCTTGTGTGCAGAACTGAACTCTTTCTTTCTGTAATATTTGATTAAGGAATTCTGAAATTTTAATTGGTTCACACAGAGCCTTGTCGGATTGGGCAAAACAAGGGTTTCCTCAGGGAAATTTTGCAGAGGAAAAGAGTGGGAAGAGGAGATAAATCAAGAGTGATTGAAGATTTGGAAATCCATTCCCCTAACACATTTATATTTGGTACCATTGATATTTTGGAATCCACACCGCGGAAGCTTACTTTCATGCTGTTGGGTCACCAAACCGTGAAACTAGGGAATATCAATCCATATTCCAAACAAATTCTTAGGTAAATTTAAGAGATGGTATTCATTCCTAAAATAATTTTATTTACTGTTTATAACACTTTGGGGCAGTTCCAGAGAGTTCTAGGTATTTTGGGGTGATTTTGGGATTTTTGGCAGTTTTGGCCTACAGAGACCCTGCACAGAGGATGATTCTAAAACATAGGATGGACACAATGAAAAAATGTTATGGATTTATTTATGGGTACTTGGGTCTTTCAGTGACCCACATGAACTTACATATCAGTTTTTGGGTGCACAAAACCTTGTTTATGCAAGTAATGTCAAAACTAGTTTTTTAATACTAGCTTTCTAACTAGGGTCTGAAATTGAGCAAATAAATAATTGAATATTTATTTATGTACTGATATTAAATATTAAAAATATATATAACACTCCATTTAACATAAATAAACCACTCAGTCACTCCCACATCCTCATAAAATCTTTATTGCACTGAAATTCATCACATTCCCGCAATATGCTGATAAAGTAGACTTTTAATGTGAAATAAAGAAGGAAATATTTGATTACTGATTTATTTATAATTGAGGCAGTAAAATATAATATTTATAATATTTTCATATATCGTCATTAATATGATATACTGACTAATACAAAGGAGGGTCCAAAATGATGGGCGGGAGGCCCGAATCCTCACTGGAAGAGGCCTGGGAGCCTAGGTGAAGCATGTGCTTCACTGGAAATCAAATTTTAGATATGGTGGCTGTAATATAATTATGTAATAAGATTCACTGGATGAAATTAGCACTCCATATACCTGCAATATATAGAAAGGGAGATGGAAGAGAAGGGAGGAGGGGTTTGGGGATCATCACCCAATGGTCTGAGGCACAACACTCAGAGAGTATGCTCACATAGCATAACCAAAATATCCAATCATAAAAAATGAATCAATGTGATTGAATTCACCTTTAATATCCTTTTGTATGACCTACTTAGTAAGTTAATGCCAATGGTGACCTATGAGAGAAAGTCAACCCCATGGGTGACCTAACCCTAGCCACATAAGTGCCCCCTTTGGGAAATTTGGCAAGTAGGACCATGTGGAATTGTTTCCAAGTCCAAATCATATTTCACAATTAGAAAATACACCCTCCCTTAGTCAAAATATGTATCTTTTGAGTTATGTCTTTTCCTGGGTCATAAGGAAACCTTTTCTTTCCTTAGAAAACTTTCCTGCTATTCTCTTATAGATTTTCTGAGCTCCATAAGAGGAAATTGTGCCCTCCCTTTGAAATAATTTCCTATTTTTACCTCTGTCTACTTTTTTATTCTTTTAGGAAACTTCCCTTTATTCTCCTGTTTGCTTTTGTCATGGACTTTCTTATTTTCACCAAGTCAAGTTGACTAGCTTTCCCCATTGCACCCTCCTGACATGGAAGCCTTAATTCCACATCATTATTTTGCATCATAAATAAAATTTCTAAAATAAAATAAAATACATGCCCTAAAACAATTATTAGCAAAATTTATCTTAGGAGGAATAATTAATATCAATTTTGAGTCCCTAGGAACTTACCATGGTCAACACTTTTAATGTCTCAAAATATGGGGACATGACAGGCCCCCTCCCAAATCTGTTTGTCCTCAAGCAGAAGCACTCTAGAGTGCTACAAATTTGTTCATCATGTAGGAAAACTAGGGCATGAATCCATTGAGCAAAAAGGTTGACTTGCTCCATTAAGCCCAACCTGTAAAGTTTCTCCAAAATAAGCAATGACAGGGTCCCTTTACTTGCATTGCACCCCCTTCAGTGAGAATGCCTTCCCACACAGCTTATCAGACAAATTTATGCCTAGACCCCATTTCCTCAACTATAAGTATCTAAACATTAGATTCCACCATAAAAATTTATCATCACAGGAAATGACATTCATGCCGGGGAAATCATACCACTACACTGAAAATTGGAAATTCTCAGTGCAAAGTTCAAAATCTATCAGATTTCCCCACCCATTATAAAGTTTGTTATGTGCTTGATGCACATCAGCATTGAATATCATAATGATGTTTCTGCAAATAAATAGGTGTGAGTCCCATGTCCAAACCCAATCAGTATAGGCATCATCCAACCAACAAGGATGCCCAGACTGCTCACAATAAGATGATGCATGACAATTATCTCCAAAAATGCAAGCAGGAAAAATAATTAAGTGTCCCATCATCCAATATGAGAGGGTACTAACACTCCAACCAAAAGGTTCATGTGAACACTTCCAATGGATCATCTCTCTACCAGTGGTCATAGGGAACAAGAATCCATCCAACTGTGTTTATTTCTTCCACCAAGACCACTTGATGCAATATGTTTTTCTCATCAACTCCTATTGGCAGTTTGATTGCTTAGTTGCCTTCGACTGCTCATGAGCAAATTTTTTTCTGCAAGAAGACTCCATGTGTGACATGTAATCTTCCACCCAATCCACATGTGGTTGAATGGCATCAAGTGATAGCAATATGTGCCTATGTGGCTAATGGGAGGGTGATGGTGCATTCCACAAGTCATCATGAACACCTAGGAAAGCCTCCAGCTCTTCTTGTTGCACTAACAAGGAAAATTCCTTCTCCCAAATTTCATTCTCCCTTGGTGAGTCTGAAATATAAGTGTCGGTAGAACTCTGAATCATATCTCTGCAATACTTATCTGCCCAACTTATGTCTACCCCATCTTCATCCTCATCTAACTCTCCCATTGGGAAGAGATTCTTTTCAAGAAACAATTCTCATTTTTTCTGGAAAAGGCCAAGTTCTTGGTTCTCATCAAACTTGTCTATATAGCCCTCAAGCACAAAAAAATCATAATTCACCTCATGTGAATGTGTATGGAAGGTATCCAATATCTTCAAATCAAATCCTCGTGGCTTCCCACATGCCAAGAAAATGTCGGTCACAACAAAAAATGTATTGCAGAGATTATACTCTTCATCTCCCGCCTTCTTCACTTCAAAGGTCTCTCTATTCACCCAATCAATGGATGAATATGGAATTTTATTTTCTGATCCATAATTAATGTGATCAGCCATCTTTATGGTAGAGAAGAACACTTCATCCTTCCTCTCCACCTAAATGAGTGCTTGGCCAATATTATCTTCCTCGTAGCTTTTTACAAGCACCTGCATATCTAAGTGCATCTCATGATCCACCATCTCATGAGATTCATCCCTCTATTTAATAATACAATCAGCCTTGTGAATATGGTTGAATGGTATGGGTAATACATTTTCAACTTTTCATGAAGTTTCTCTATCTCCATCTTGGATTCTTGGAGTGCACATTGAGTGCTCTTCAAGGAATCTTGGGTGGTCAACAAATCTTGTGTGAGCTTACAAATTTCTTCTCCATCCTTCAAGGATTCTCCATGAAACACATCAGCAAGCTCAATCAAATCATCTCTATCAGAAAGAAATTGTAAGAATTCCCCTTGTATTGTAGACAATGCCTTCCGCATCTCCTCCTTGGATTCAATAGAAGATTGATCTTCCAATGAAGCAACTATCCAACACTGGCATGCCAATGAAGAATTTGTGTCTTGGAGAAGGTGTAAAGCCTTTTAAATATTTTTTTCATACATTTTCAAAGGCCAAGAAAATGAGTGGGGTTCTTGAGGAAAATCACCCCCTTTATCTTTCCTGCAATTTTCTTGCTGTAACTTTCACTTCTCTTTATGAATCTTTCTTTCTGCTTTCCCACCTGAAAGACTAGATGGCCCATAGCTCTCCACAATGGTGATAGTGGGATTGGGATTATTAGTGAGTTCAAGCCTCTCATATGATGTGGATGCAACTTCATCATGCTGCAAGAGAGTCCAAAATTCAGAACTGTGTGCATCCCTTTGCACCATATTTTTCTCCTTCATATTTCCTAGTTCACACCTAGCTGGTGGGGGCTTGCCTTCCACTTCATTGGGAAAGTCAAATAATGAATTCATATATGATATTTATTCTTCTTTTGGATATGATCCAAAATATTACTTCACCATATTATCTCCATTGACACCCTCACTCTTTTTTGCACTGATTGTGTGATCCACAATAGAGAAACTAGAAGTGAATTTATCTCCCTCACAATTGGCATTCCTCTTGCATACCTCATATGCAAGTGGAGAATTTTTGTATTTACATGGATTAGAGGGATGTAAATGAACATTAATTATGAAAAAAAAAACCTTCATCACACATGTTATTCGCCTTATCCTCTTCTTGTACAAACACTATGGTGGCCTTTTATTCCACCAAAATTTATGCTTCGCACCCAAGAGGTGTGGTCTTTCTTTCTTCTTCTGTATGTGTCTCTCAAGGTGACTTTAACTTTGATTGGTAATCATATTTTGGATATTATCCAAAATATATATCTTCAACCATAAATAATCCCACATATTGAGCAGTGATTTGGATATCACCCACCAAGAATCTTGAAGTGCATTCCTCTTCAACTTCTCCTCTTATGCAACCGGCCTACGGTGATTTGCACTTCACCTCATGGATATTTTCCTTTCCTTGATCACTTGAAGAACTAAGCGAGTCATGTCAATTTTCAATGATTGAGAATTTTTTTGGTCCCTCATCCTCATCTTCATATTTCTTATCCAAAATATTTGGACCAATAGGCCCTTCTTCTTTTTCCTCATGAATAATTCCATTAGAAGCACTACATGTTTCTTCCTCTGGAAGGTTCATGACCTTCTCTTTTGAAGGATGGTTTGTTAGTTGATCTTGATTCTCCAAGAAAGTTGATGAAACTTCACTCTCTGAAATAGTACTCATGTCACCACTTTTGGAATATATTCTAGAAGAACATCCAAACAACCTCATAATGGTTCGACCAACAGATGGCTCTACTGCATCTTCCCTTTCGGCTTATTTTTCTTCTTATTCACTCACATAGTTGGAACAAATTGGTTCCTCCATGGATGATTGGATGATATTGAAATAATTATGATCCACATCTTTGGGCCAGAATCCATACTAGAAATAAATATATTCCTTGAAAGTAATGTCTGCACAAATTTTCTTACCCAAGCCTAGATACTCCTTGTAGCAACTAGGCATGTTTTCACATGCTTCCATTATCTTTGTCCAGACATTCTTAACAATTGGAGAATCAGATCTAATATATTCTCAATATGATCACCAATATTCTTCATCATATTCATTTTTTGTTAGGCCTCCATCAACATAGATGATTTCTTCATATTGTCTGCAGTATTCTTCATACTGCTCATAATAGTCATCCTCATTGTATGACATGGATAGAAATGTCTTCATATATTTCTTTCCATAGGATGGTCCAAGGAAAGAGCTATGATACCACTATAATGTCCTAATTCTGGAGTGTATACCTGAACTCTTTCTTTCTGTAATCTTTAATTAAGCAATTCTGAAATTTTAATTGGTTCACACAGAGCCTTCTTGGATTGGGAAAAATAAGGGTTTCTTCAAGGAAATTTTGCAGAGGAAAAGAGTGGGAAGAGGAGATCATTAAATAGTGATTGAATATTTGATAACCCATTCCACTAACACATTTATATCAATCCATATTCTGACCAAAGGATTAGGTAAATTGAAGAGCTAATATTTAGTCCTAAAATAATTTTATTTACTTTTTATAAGAGTTTGGGTAAGTTCCAGATATTTCTAGGGAGTTTCGAGTGATTTTGGGATTTTTGGCAGTTTCGGCCTAGAGAGACCCTATGTAGAGGAGGATTCTAAAACAAAATATGGACACAATGAAAAAATGTTCTAGATTTATTTATGGTTAATTGGGTTTGTCGGTGACCCACAGGAACCTACATATTAGTTTTTGGGTGAGCAAAGCTATGTTTATGCAAGTAATGGAAAAACTAGTTTTTTAATACTAGCTTTCTAGCTAGGGTCTGAAATTGAGCAAATAAATAACTGTAGATTGATTTATGTACTGATATTATATATTAAAGAGATATATATGAATCCATTTAACATAAATAAATCACTCAATCACTTCCACATCTTCATAAAATCTTTATTGCACTGAAACTCATCAAATTCCCCCAATAGGCTGATAAAGTAGACTTTTAATGTGAAATAAAGAAGGTAATATTTGATTACTGATTTATTTAGAATTTAGGAATTAAAATAGAAGAGTTATAATATTTTCATATATCATCATTAATATTATAGACTTACCAATACAAAGGAGGATCCAAAATGATGGGCAGTAGGCCCGAATCCTCACTGGAAGAGGCCTGAGAGCATAGGTGAAGCATGTGTTTCACTAGAGCTCAACTTGTAATGGTAGAGGATGTAATATACTTTTTGAATAATCTTCACTGGCTTACATTATCTCTACATAGACCTGCAATAGATATAAAGGGAGATGTAAGAAAAGGGAGGAGGGATTTGGGGATCATCACCTAATGGTCTCAGGTACAACACTTAGAGAGTATGCTCACATAGCATAACCACAATATCCAATCATTAAAACTGAATAAATGGGCTCAAATTCACCTTTAATTTCCTTCTAAATGACCTTCTTAGTAAGTTAAGGCCAATGGTGACCTATGAGAGCAAGTCAACCCCATGGGTGACCTAACCCTAGCCACATAAGAACCCCCTTTGGGAAATTTGGAAAGTAGGACCATATGGAATTGTTTCCAAGTCCAAATCATCCTTCACAATTATAATATACGTCCTCCCTTAGTCAAAATATGCTTTTTTTGAGTTATGACATCTTTCTGCTTTTCTTTCCTTCAAAAACTTTCCTGCTTTTCTCTTACAACGTTTCTAAGCTCCAGATGAGGAAACTGTGCCCTCCCCTTTGAAATACTTTTCTGCTTTTACCTCTATCTATTTTTTTCTAATTTTAGGCAACTTCCCTTTATTCTCCTGTTTTCTTTTGTCATCGACTTTCTTATTTTCACCAAGGCAAGTTGACTAGCTTTCCCCAATGCGCCCTCCTAACATGGCAGCCCTAATTCCGCATCATTAATTTGTATCGTAAATAAAATTGCTGAAATAAAATAAAATACATTCCCTAAAAGAATTATTAGAAAAATTTATCCTAGGAGCAATAATTAATATCAATTTTGAGCCCCTAGGTACTTAGCATGGTCAACACTTTTAATGTCCCAAAATATAGGGACATGACAAATGGTGACAAGATGATCAAATGTTCCTTTGAATTTGGATTCTATTAGTTGAAGAGGAGATGTGCCATTTTGGTTAGTTGATAATATTTTGACCTACATTCCAATAAAAACATAAAGGCCAATATCTAGTATAATATATTTAAACACTATGGGTCTATGACTTGAAATTATGAATAATAATAAATGAAGACTCCATTTACGAAAGAAATAAGATGTTCTACCTGCATTTGTTGGCTAATAATAGAGGATAGATGAAAGTTTGACCAACCAAACTTGCCAAATATCCACAAGCAATGTTTGTTGTCATAGAATGTTCATGATTCTTTGGAGAACGTCTCTTCAACTCCTTGTAGTTATATAACTTCAGGGAGACATACGAAAAAATTCCATAAAGTGACGAACCTATTAAACAACACTATAGTATTTCAATAATTAAATCTATGATTATTAAAACTCAGGAAACTTTGTAAGTGTACATGTCATATTTGAAACATTCATTCCCTACAATATATCCCAACTAAAGTTTCTCTCTCACATGAGATTGTCAGGACTCAAAAGTGCAGTTGATATCCTAACATTTGTTAATAGAGTTCAGAGCAATGCAGTAATTGAAAATAAAATTCTAAATGTTGACCATGCTAAGTGTAGTGTTGATTATTGAAAAACGTATAACAATATTCTCTTATACTAATGCTAAAACACCCATCACATAATATATATAAAAAAAAACACTACAACCAAAACACTTGTTGCATTTAATAGTTAAGAACCTTGAACTCAGTGACCTAGCAACAAAATTAATAACCATGGAAATATTGAACAAATATTTTGTAGATATTTTAACTATCTATTGGATAGTTGGAAAACATCTAAAGTCCCTCATGGATAAGGTATAGTATTCAATGTAACGAAAATATTCTCAAGTCATAGTAAGACACTGTAAAATCCCAAAGTATGCAAAATAGATTGCAATGGAAAATTGTAAATGTTTTGAAGACAAGGGGAACACATTTAACCCACATATGCATATCAATTATATATAATTTCAGCCCCAATGCTTTCATCATATTGTCTTTATAGGGAAATGAGTTTTGTTTTATAGAGTGATTCCTCATGCACGGAGAAGAAATCCCATTCCTTTGGTATAGTGTTCAGGTGGGGAAATGTTTACTTTCAAAGTCATATAATATGTATACAATATAAGCTTCGAATGCTTTTTTAGTGTAAGCTCCACTGAATTCATGACAACGGCACTTCCCATAAGGAAAAAACTTGCACTCTTAATATAAATTTGAATCCATGTAAGTCTATACTCAGGTTGTACACATGTTTCTAAATCAATTTGTGAAATATGAACCATTCAAATCGGACAAGAAAGACAATCATCTCCACTCACTTAGCAGTTTGTCACATTAGGGTTTCCATGACAACCAAAACCTCTTTGAATTGATTTGGTGTTACTATATATCTAGTGCCAATAGACATGGTGTTTTTTCATTTCCTGAGTTGGTAAGACCTATGTTAATTATCCATATTTGTAGCATCCTAAGTGGGGTTCTCCTTACATGAGGTGCAAAAGGTCTATTCAATTAATGTAGGATGTTTTCCTGATTAAGTAGTATTCTGCTAATTTTTTGGGGGGGATTTTTTTCCATGAAATGCATATCTGTCATGTCCCTCCCTTGAAGGGACATCAAAATATGTTGAGCTTGCCAAACACCTAGGGGGTCAAAGATGAATGAATTAATTAACTTAGGGAATATTGCTAAATTAGTATTTAGGAGGCTTGTACTTAGTTTTATTTCTTGTCATTATTAATTTATGTGTAAATAAATATCTGGAAATAAGTTGCTATGTCACGAGGGCACATTTGGTAAATCTAAATTTCCTAGGAGGATAATTAGAAACTGTCAAACGCACTGACAAAATATATAAGTCAGAAAAGAGGGAAAGTATCAAAAACCAAGAAAACACAGTCAGGAACAAAAGATGAAACTCTGGGCCAAAGGAGGGTGTAGTTTCCATTTATAGGTTTAGTCACAAAAGAAGAAGGCCAGAAAAGATGTCGTCAAGAAAAGAAGGAAAATATGGGCCAAAGGAGGGTGCAGTTTCCATTCTGCGGTTCAGTTACAAAAGTAGGCAGTGCAGAAATGGTGTGATAGGAAAAACCAGTAAACTCTAGGCCCAAGGAGGGTGCAGTTTCTAATTTAGATGAAATGCATGTACAAGGAAATATCTCACATGACACATACTTTACAATTTCTCAAGGAGGGAATGCCACTTGGCTAGGGTTAGGGTTTTAGTAAGGGAAACTTGCTCAGTAGGTGATTGACTTTCCAAACAAGTCACCAGTGCTATATTTAATGATAACTCAAGCTCAATTTCATAGTTTTTTTAATGAAGCTAAGGCTTCCTTACTGATTTTTGTGCCTCAATCTCTTGGGAGATGCGCCCCAAGGTTCCCATTCCCCTTCTTCTCTCTCTACCCTTCTATCTTATTACAAGTGAATTTGAGATTAGGAGGATCCCATAAAGTTTAGATAGACTTATGTATCTGATATATACTCCTTATGATCTATATATGACAGTAATAGACTGTCCCATATAGCTTCCATGTTAAAATTATCATGAGAAGTGATTTATATGCCCATCTAGTGGGGTTTTTGACAGTTTAATGTAATAAGAATGAACTAATGTCCTTGAAATTAGTATTAGATGATATTATGTGTTGAAAAATATAATATTAGTCTCTTTAAAACTTCATTATCCAATATGAATACAATCTGGTTTGAAATTCATCCATATTTGCACACCCCTGCTAGTTGATTAGGAAAATTCTACTAGTTTTATAGTTTACTTCATTTCGGGGATTTTATGCATCCAAATTCCATTCCAAAAGTTCATGTAGGAATTTGAAACACCAATATACCTATACCATCCCTCAGAAACTTATTTCGTTGAGGTATTACAATGTTTGGACAACCATCTTTGTGCAGAATCATGTCAAGCCAAAACTGCTAGTTTTTCCCAAATAGTTCCAAACAGCTCCAAATCACTCCAAATATGTTCATGAATTTATGAAACCTAATTTTATGATTATTAAATTTCTGATAAAATATCTGTACATTATACAAACTCCTGGTTGAATATATTTGAAAGTTCTTCTTAGTTACATTGTTGGGTGACCCAGAAGTGTGGAAGTAGGTGTCATAACCCCAAATTTTCAAGAAAATTTAAATTTTTTTAAATAGTATATATATTATTCTTAACTGCAGTCATTAACTGAATTGATTAGTATTATGCTACTAGACTTATAATTAAATTATCTTTTGATTATACTTAACCTTAAAGAATACTTTCTTCCAGTCACTGATTTGTTTTCTGTTTGCGACTACAAGGGGGATTGTCATGACAGACTGGGCTTACTTAGCTTCCGAGCTAATGCAGCAGTTTTTCCTTCTCTTACAGATATATAGGTAATGTTCGGGTCGCTGCTAACAAATCTCTAATGTATTAAATAACGAATTGCTATACAAAATCATTCAGTAAAAGTATATGCATACTAGCCAGATTTACCAGGCTTCTAAAGGTAAAGCTTTAACTATAATCTCCTTTAAGATCTTACTGATAGAAAGTTGAATTTTACAAGTAAATATGATAGCTACTTTTCCTTCATAATAGCAGGATTAAGTATCCCTATGGAGTAATGACCCATTTGATGAGTTTACTGCAGTGCAAATATAAAAGTAAATAAACGTTTCTAATCTAGCACAGTAAATATAACTGGGTTACCATATCCAGATCTAATTCTACTTATCCATAGTTACTGCAACATGCCCAGTTTAGATTCAGAATATGTTTTGATTTGCAATTGCAATTGTAAAGGATATGGTAGTTAAAATATCAACATATACTTTTCTTACTTCAAGAATTTATCAAGTTTATTGCATGATACAAGTCTTCCTTTAATACTTTTAAGGATCTGCATTATTTTGGAATGATACTTTTATTTTCATGATCGAAGTTTGTATGGAAACAAACCTATTTCAAAAACATTCCTAGGTTTATTATACTTATGAGTAGAATATTATTTCTATTCTAAAGACAAAGGTTTGTTAGTGGGATTATAGAACCTTTTCATACTTATTATACTCAAATGTCTATTACAATGTTCTTGTCCATATTATCAAGCCAAAAATGTTGATTTTTCTCAAGCTATCAGTCAGATATTGACTTATAAAAATATTCTATAACCCTTGAACTCGAATTTGATAAAGTCTATTTGTTACTAAGAAAATGGTTCTAAGACTACTAACAGAATATCATTCTACTAGCAAGTATTCAAGAGTAAACCATAATCCAAATTCACATAGTGGGTTTACTATACTATTATAGACTTTTATAATTTATAATGTTATTCCTTTTATCTTCAATTATAAACTTAGGACAGGACGATTTGTAGTATAAAGTAGATTTATAACCAAATTATATCATGGTAACCAATCTTACTCTTTTCTTTATATAAAACATCACCTCCCAAGATAACTCTCCAAACCTAAGTATATGAGATCAATGATGAACAAAATCTATAAAGCAATGTTTTATATGCATTATTCTACTATCCATATGTGACTATAAGAGACTAATGATAATCCAAAATCTTTTTAGTTTGACAATCATTAATCCAATGTTTATATGCTTGAATTTGAAATGCAGGTGATTTGACTATAGAGTATCGACCCTATGGAATCCCCGCGTTATGATTTGGTTTGAAAATCATTGGAAAGGATCATGTCATGGAACTATAGAGTTCCCACCCACTGCATGCAAATAATTTAAGGGCTACGTGGGCTCTTCCCAGCCATGCACTGCCGTTTATATTGGTTGACTTAACCCTAGACTTCATTTATCCGCTACTTGCGGGCCTTGGCCGCTCTGCAACACCTATGCAACTCCTCCTACTCCTTCTCACTGCTCGCACTATCTACTAGTCGACTCCTTTGCTGGTTTGGTTTCTTGTGGTTTCGCTACCGCATCGTGTGGAGGTTTACTGTGTCATGTATTTGCTGCTGGCCATTGAGTAGTGTTATAAACCCCAGGATTTATCCATCGTTACCAGTACTTCTTTAGATTTCCACGAGCTCCACCTTCTCTGCAATGAATGAAGGGTTTACCCTTCCTCCTGCTCGTGGTATTTTTGTTGTTCGTTGGTGGCCATATCTCTTTCAAACTCTAAGGTATTACAGAGTTTTCTTTGACTGGATACTTTCAATAATAGATAACAATTGCATTCTTATACGGTTTTTAATATTAAACTGCTCCTTTGCTGTAGGGTCGGACTCCTTCTCATGGCGTGGATGGTGCAAGGCTTCGATAGTTGGCTTTCCCCGGTAAGCCTAGTTTTAACCATGGCGTTCCCTCCTTGCTGGTTCTTAGGGCAGTTAGGGGTTTGGTTTCATGATGTATATCTTTTGCTGTTACTTGGGTTCATTTGGTGAACCCTAACACTATTAAAGAGTTTGGCTCTTTGTTTATTACAGAATCTTGGCTGAAGCTAAGACTGTGGGTTTTTTTTGGGTCTTATTTGAAAACTATGTAAATCATACAAGAGAATGTAATATTGTTTGTATAGGCTGTAAGTCTTGCTTTAAAGTAAATATTACTGGTACTCGTGAGGTGCCAAGGGGATAAACTCCATCCTCAATACATTTTTAAGCTTTTTATCAGGGTTTACCCTGTATTTGGAGCTATGTGATGCCTATACTATCTTTAATTGAATATTATGTTATTGTACAGTTTTAATTCCATTACTGTTTAAATTTTGACTTATTAAGCTTATATGTCTTCATTATAATGGGTTCTTGTAAATTTGGATAAAATACTTGGTATATTTTAAGTTATTATTTCGTGGATACTTGCTGGTAGGTTTTTACTGCATTTTGATAATATACAGAGTTAATGATTTTATAAAATGTTATAAGAGTTATACTTATCATATTGAAATAATTTTGAGGTTCTAAATGACATTTAAAAGTCATTTGACTGTATCACCATGCTTACAAGTTTTTATACTGTAAAAATTCCTGCTAATGAGAAGAGATAAACTATTACTGTAATTTCTAAATAATATAAATTTATATACAATAATTAATAGGATATTATTATCATTGTTTATAATACCCTGGTTATTATTCCTGTAATACTTATTACTGTTGTTATTCGTTTTGCTTATAATCTTTTGTAATTATTACTTTTTATATTTATATAAAGTAATAATAGTTAATCTTAGTTTATAAATAATCTGTGTTTTAAGTATTCTCCAAACTTATTGTTAATTAAATTTGTTGTCAAGGGTTCCATACTGGTTTTATACCCTGATTTACTATTTAATAGAAAAACTGTAAATTTTAATGCATAGTTTATACCTTTCAAATTTATGTAAATATTTATACTCTCATTATATTTTAATAATGTTTTCAAATATTATTTATTTACTTTATAATACACAGGGTATAAATAGTTTATTTATACATAGTCTTTATTTATTTATTTATACATAGAGTATAAATAGTTTAAGTTTGCAATTATAATAATAAAAATATTACCTTAAGTGTTACATTGGTAATACTCCTATATTATATGTAATACGAGTTTATCATTATTAATATAATAAAGGTAATATCTCTTTTATGAGTACCAATGTTTCCATGATTACTATTTAATTTAATTTATAGCATTCTGTTATTTAATTAGTTTATTTGTTTAGTTATGATGCGTGTGTATAATAACATTCACTTAACATCTAAGAAAAAAGGTAACCATTTTGTAATCTATTTAAGCTCATTCGTTATACAAGAAAAATTAGTAATATATACTTACATCCTTAACCATAAATACAGACTAACCCAACTAGGTTTTAACTGAAGAATCTAAACAATATTCAATTACTTCTACTGTCAATATTGTCTTTTCAGCATAAAGAAATTAGATTCTTTCAAACTGGGAGAAAAACAATTATAAAGTTTTAACAACAGATACACTTAGTCTATCGTTTTCTTAGTACAACTATTACATTTGTCTAAAAAATAATAGGATTACTGAGAAAGATATAATGTTCAAGTAAAAATAGTTTTTATCTATGTGCATAAACAGTTGTCAATAAAACAATACTGTCTTCCAATGTTAAGTAAAGAAAACAATCTACTATTCTATGATCTCATCATACTATCTGTTTATAATTTTTACCCCTATGCTGGAGTACGGTCTGGTAAAAACCAGATGTGGAAAAACACAGTGGTCTTTAGTTTTCATCAACCGATTCTATTACTGGTAAACTAGAACACTCTCATAAATAAACCATTTAGTATTTACTATCATATCATCCAATCATTCACAGTTACTAAAAACAAAGTCAGATAGGTAACAGAACATGTTTAAGCTTTGGACAACAACAGCAATGGGAGGCCGTTCCTCCCTACCAATTCCTGGAGAGCGCTCAAACAATGGCTTCTAGGGACCCCCGAGCTGGCTCTGGTCTCCCTGGCTGGAACTAGGTGCAGCAATCGTTAGTTACCAGTCCTCAAACTCAACAATAATCCAGAACTCATCAGTAAGTTCTCCCAGCTAACAAGCTATAATAAACCAAGTTACTGCAGCAATCCTCTCAGAACAAATTCCTTACTGTTTTTCCCTCTTTCCTCAATGAATTTCCTGAATATCATTCACCTGAATGAATTCTCTCTGGAAAATATCTGAGCAGCCTCAGCTCTCTTCATTGAGTACTTTTAAAAGATTGCCTAGGTCTTTTTTGGGTTAATTGTCATTTAATGAGCCACCTGCTCTGATTCCACTTTCTTGGAAAATCATGACCCCAAATATAGGGAAGTTGCCACCTACAACTTAGGAAGTGTTTGAGGATGCTTCCACTTGTCTTTTGCCCTCCACCTAGTTCCATCCACCATTTTGACCAGTAACCTCTTTTTAACAGCTCTCCCATCCTGTTGTCTCCACAATTTATTTATTAATAATAAAATATTCTGAATTACATTCCACTTCTGTTGACTCTGCTGAGTCATCAGTTCCTACTTAGCATTAATTTAACATAATGTCTCAGGAATATAATAAAAACAATTAATATTATTTTACAAAATTGGGGTATGTGACAGTAGGTATCAACGAAGTTGATTCTGAAAACTAAATGCTACATGATTTATATGTGATAGGTAAGGTACTTTATCATTCCTAAATTTTCTTTGGTATCTTCCTTAAAATTCTTCCATATTACCACAATTGTATCCACAAGTCACTCATTTTCCCTTGCACCTTAAGTGGTTAATGTGACTACAAAACACTGATTGCACACCTCAGTTAATAATTACAAAAGAGTTAGTACACTGATCTGAATATCAAATACATGATATTGAACTAGTATTAGAGAACTTTCCTCCACCCATGTGGAAGGTAATATCT
This sequence comes from Pseudotsuga menziesii, assembly GCA_001517045.1. Taxonomy (NCBI): domain Eukaryota; kingdom Viridiplantae; phylum Streptophyta; class Pinopsida; order Pinales; family Pinaceae; genus Pseudotsuga; species Pseudotsuga menziesii. The sequence goes on from LPNX010350747.1 coordinate 59,104, forward strand.
TAGTGAATAAATTTTGCAAATCACTAAATCCAGTTGCAGCTATGAGGTTCTTACCAGTGATTGGAGAAGAACTTGAGCAGTATGAATAAGAATACTATGAATATCCCTCATGCAGTACCTCAGGTATATTCCATAGGGATTATTTTGATGATTTCTTGCTTCCATCTTATGATGAAACCATTTGGAATAAATCTACAAGTGTTGGTGGTCAAATTTTCAATGGAAAGAAATCTAAGGAATCTTTCCAGTATTTCACATAATAATGTTCTTTGAAAGAAGAGATAAGGGATAACTTGTATTTTCTATATTACTGTAATCTTGAGATACATAAGTTATTTAGAGATCCCTACTATGGGGAAAACATGAAAAGTATTGCACACATGGTTGATGAAGTGTGAAAGAAAGTGGAGACTAGATGGTTGCCACCTTGATCCAAAAGAGGAGCAAAAAGGAAAGACTCATCAAATCCATCTGCTTGTCCAAGCAGTGGGAGAATGTTCGGCTTTTATTCGAAAAGAGATTCCAAAAGTTGTGATTTGAGTACCACTCAATACTAATAATCCTCAAGTTCTTTGAAGAAGAAGAGAAATGAAGTAGAGACATATATCCATGAGGTGAAGTGTAAGTAACCACAAGGTGGTTGCATATGAGAATAAGTTGAAGATGAATGCACTTCAAGCTTATTTATGGGTGATCACCAAATCAATGCTCAAGATGTTGGTTCATTTATGGGTGGTGAGACATATTTTGGATCATATCCAAAAGAAGTACACAAATCATATTTACTGTCACCTCTTGAGCCACATAATGAATAAGAAGACAAGGCCACACCACTTGCGTGTGACCTAGAGAATTTGGTGTAGGGGAAGGCCACCATAGTATCTTTAGATGAAGAGGGTAGTAGGAAGAAAATGTATGATAAATGTTTTGAGTTTTAAAGAATCCATGTTTATTTACATAAATATGATCCAAGGGAGGATGGAAATACTTCACTTGCATACGAGGACTGCAAAATCAAGGACAATTGTGAGGGAGATGAATTCACTCCTAGTTTCTCTGTTGGTGATAAAAAAATCAGTGCAAAGAAGGGTGATGTTGTCAATGCTGATAATGGATATTTTGTATCAGATCCAAAGGAATAACATATATCAGATATGAAATCATCATTTGAACTTCCTAATGAAGTGCAAGACAAGCCCCCGCTAGCTGGGTGCGAACTAGAAAATTTGGAGAAAAATATGATGCAAAGGGATGAATATGGTTCATATTTTTGTACTCTCTTGCAGCATGATGAAGATGAAATTCCAAGAAATCAGGTGATTTATAATTTTTTTAAATATCACATGTCATTTCGACCTTCAGAGATACCATCCACTTCACATCATGGAAGTGATTTTGCAGAAAATTCAAAGGCTGGCTTGTATGTTGAGAACACGTTTTGTGTTGTGGATCAATGCCACAAGGAAAATTTTCTTATATGTTAGATATTAGAAGAAAAAACCTTGGCGTAGGATCTTATTTTTGATCCACATCATTTGAGTGAATCACTAAAGGAGGAAAAAGAGAATCTTATGGTAGCCGTGAGTAACCTTGTTGACATCAATGACTTGGTGGCAAGTTGTTGTTGGAAAGCTTCTGGAGGAGAGATGGAAGGAGAATCCTTTCTGGATGAGTGCATAGAACTTAAATAATGCACATCCAAGATGAAGGATATTTATATGAACTTATTATCAGACAAATATCATATCCTCGTGGTGGCTGAAATGTACAATTTTGCATTTAAGAAAGAAACAAAAGAGTCTAAAAGACTCTATAGTAAATGAGGCTACATATGATTCCTTGAAGAGAACCCAAGAATCCCTTCAAGAGTCAAGGTTGTAGAATGATCAACCTCAATGGGAGTTGAATGTACCACACCCCCCATATTGCATGAAAAATAATCATGTGCACATGGTAGGAACTAATTTGGATGTACTGAAGGGACCTCGTGTGGAGGACAACCATGAGGAAGGAGCAGATTTGTAGATGCTTGAGAAAATATATGAGGAAGAAAATATTGGTGGAGGACTCATTGAGATTGAGAGGAAGGATGAAGTGTTATTCTCTATCATAAATATGGTTGAACACATTCCATATGGATCAGCAAATAAAATTCCTTATTCATACATTGATTAGGTGGATAGAGACACCTTTGGAATGACGACCTTGGGAGGTGAAGCATTTTATTTCTGCAATAATTTTTTTCTTGGGAATGTCATTTTCTTGACATATGAACAGAAACAAAGAATTATTTTGCATCCATTAGATACCCCCCCATACACAAGAACATGAGGTGCCTTGAGGACCTTGAGGTCAAACAAGATGAAGAGAAAGCACTTGCATGGTTCCTAAGATATTGTGATTTGCCTCTAGGAAAGTGTTGTACAATTTTGGAGAAGGAAAATGATCACACTGTCACTGAGACAACCAATGGATGAATTTGTGCATACTTTAGATTGATGTATGAGTGTTGCATGGATTTGGTCAACAACTCTTCACCCCGCACTTCTATTTTAGCCACATCATGTGGGGATTAAAATTGGGTGAAAGGAGTTATTTTGTTGATACCACAGGACGAGCATGATACTCCCACTCTTGTAGTTGTGGGGTTTATGGTCAAGTCATGTTGTTTGAAAATTGCATCAATGGTAGTTGAATTATTTCGACTTGAATCATTCAGCATGCAAGTCTATTTGTCCATTAACTGGGTGTCTAGACACATGATTGAGATGTGTAGTCTAGAGGGCAAACATCTTGCTTCCATCAATGGAGAGTTGCTGGACACATCAAAGAAATTGTATGATAAATGGAATGAGCATGTATGGATTCTATATGATGCTCTTAGTATGCATGGAAAGGCATGGGATAAGCACCTGTATATTCATAGCAGAAGTGATGTGAGTTCCAATGCTAGCTTACACATGGATTTTCTTACTTTAGAGAGCCTCAAGATGTTGTGGTCCAATATTAAGAAGTTCCATTGTTGGTGGGAGAGTATCAAAGATATTTATTTTTTCATGGGGAATGATCAATTGTCAGTGTGGTGGTATGATTTTCACATCCTCATTTTCATCTTCTACGGTGATAAAATTTATTTGGTGTTACTAATGTTTTGAAGGGGGAAGATAATACCATGGGACCCTAACATTCTTTGGAATACCATTTTTCCAAAATGGTAAGAAACATTTGGATACTTGTTGAGGAGGAAGTGGGATCGAGGAATTATACTCAGGTACATTAACTGTATTGAATTTTTTTTAGAAAGAAGTGGTCATTAAAGAAATGACTATGATCAGAGCGGTGTAGCAAAAACATGGTGGGCAAATTTTGTAGTACTTTGGAGTGCTTCTGTTTGAGGAAAATAAATATTAGGAGTGGAGGAATCTCATGTCCCTCACTTGAGGAGACATCAAAAGGTGTTGACCTTTCCAAACACCTAGGGGGTCAAAGAGAATATAATTAATTAACCTGGGGAATATTGCTAAATTATTATTTAGGAGGATTGTACTTAGTTTTATCTCTTGTCATTTTTAATTTATGTGAAACTAAATATGTGGAAATAAGTTTCCATGTCAGGACTGCACACTTGGGCAAGCCAAATTACATAGGAGGATAATTAGAAACTGTCAAAGGAACTGACAAAAGAAAGAAGTCAGAAAAGAGGGAAAGTACCAAAAGCCAAGAAAAAGCAGTGCGACACAAAAGATGCAACTTTGGGCCAAGCAGGGTGCAATTTCCATTTAGAGGTTAAGTCCCAAAAGTAGAATGACATAAAATATGTCATAAGGAAAAGTGGTCAACTCTGGACCAAAGGAGGGCGGAGTTTCCATTCTGAGTTTCAGTTACAAAAGAAGGCAGTGCAGAAAAACTATCATACGAGCAAGCAGGAAACTCTGGGCCTAAGGAGGGAATAGTTTCTGATTTGGATGGAAGGAATGGATAGGGAAACATATCACATTAAACATACTTTCCAATTTCTCAAATAAGGTGCACACATGGCTAGGGTTAGTTTTTTAGCAAGGGAAACTTGCTTAGCAGGTGATTGACTTGGGAAACAAGTTACCAGTGGTCTATTTAATGATAATTTGAGCCCCATTTCAAATTTTGGTTGATTATTATTTTGTTTTTGATGAAGCTAAGGATTCCTTACTGATTATTTTTCCTCACTCTCTTGGGAGATGCACCCCAAGGTTGCCATTCCCCTTCTTCTCTCTCTCTCCCCTTCTAAATTATTGTAGGTGAGTTTGAGATAAGGAGGATCCCATAAAGTTCATATATACTTATGTATCTGATATATAATCCTTATAATATGTATATGAAAGTAATATTCATTCCCATAGAGATTCCATGTTCAAATTCTAATGAGAAAATATTTATGTGCCCATCTAGTGGGGTTTTTTACAGTTTAATGTAATAAGAATGAACTAATGTCCATGGAAGTAGTATTATATGATACGATGTGTTAAAAAATGATATACTAGTCTCTGTAAAACTTCATTTTTTTTTCTTAATACAATATGTTTCAAAATTCATCATTTTTCTACACTAAAGAAACTCTACTAGTTTTACAGATTTCTTCATTCTAGGAGTTTTGTGCATCTAAAATCCATTATGAAAGTTTTTGTAGATATTTAACACACCTAAATACCTATCACAATCCTCATAAAGTTATGTTATTGAGTTCGTACAATGTTTGGACATCCATCTTTGTTCAAAATCTCCCCGTGCCAAAACTACTAGGTTTTCACAAATTGTTCCAAACATCCCCAAATCAATCCAGATATGTTACTGAATTTTTTAAACTTCATTTTATGCTTATTAACTTTCTAATAACTCCGCTTTAAATTTCAAAAACCCCTTTTTGAAAGTATTTTAAAGTTCTTCTTAGTTGCCCAGTTGGGTGACCCAGAAGCGTGGAAGTAGGTCTCAACGGAGTTGATTTTGAAACATAAATGTTTCATGATTTACATTTTCTAAGGAATGAAATTTCACTATCCTAATTTTTCTTGTTCTCTTCCTTAACACTATGCCAAATTACCACAGTTTTCTCAACAATTCACTCATTTTCCCTTGCATCTTAAGTGGTTAATGTAACTGTAAAAATCTGATTTAACACCTCAATTAATAATGACAGAAGAGTTAGTATTCTGATCTAAATATCAGATCCAGGATATTACAATATCTTATGGAAATACACTATGTAATTTCTCACATTGAAAATTGTTCATAATGAAATGCAGATGCGAAAATTTGCATTCAAGGAATGCAACAAGATGAACATCAAAACTTATAATTCAAGCAATATTTTTTGACCTTGGAATTGGACATGAATTTCCTTTGCAAGAGTGTAATAAAAACTCATCTACATTAGTGTATGTAATGAGTAAATATATGATATGGCTTATAACACAATCAAATCCATCAAACTCACAAGAAGTAGATGCATACTTTGTGGTTTTCCATCACACATCACATGTCTATTTTATGTCCATCCTTCAATGCATTTCATTACCCACACCCACAAATTAAAAAATACAAATCAGACTACCACAAATCAAGCAACTAATGCTAACTACAAAGTTTCAAGTTTGGCATTTTCTTTTCAAAGACTTGCAACAACATATACACAAAATCTAAAACTATTAATTCATATTTTGTAGCCTTAACCACAAACCAGTCCAGGAATTTGAGAAAACCATTATGAGCATGCATATTTCAACTAAATCCGACAATCTTCCTATAAGTATATGAAATCAAATTTATCAGTAGTTTATTTTCATCTTTATATATCAATGTAAATGTCTCCTCTTTATGTCATAATTCAAAAATAAAATAGAGCACACACATACAAACATACATGCAACAACCTTGAATTCCTATAAAGTTATGTCAAGAGTCCAAAAATTACTTTGTAAATCATTGTCCGCAATATCAAATAGCATAATTTTATTGCTTTGAAAGAATCCTAATCATCATGTTTGAGTTTAACAAGTAAACATGGCATAGATGCACACAAACAAAGAGGAATAATCCTTGACTACCTATAAAGTTGTTTCAATATTTGGATTCTTAAAAAGAACAATGCTAACATAAAAAATACTTTCTTAACATATGTGAAAATATCACAGACTCACTCATACATACTGCCTACCTACCTTAAAGACAAATATCATAGTTGTGCATGCTACATAATCATATCTCATACAATTCACAATCTAGGAGTAATAATATCAGGCTTGATAACAAATTTAGCTGACAACCACATATTCATGAATATATATCACCTTTCTTATGAATTTGTATCACACAGTAGAAAGTATGATAGGACAAACAAGTTAACACATAATCAATATCCATTTCTTCATCATCAAGAGAAGATTGATCAGACTGATCCACTTAGCCCTTTTCCATTTTTGCTACACATGTAGAATATACACTTTCACAACAAGAGTATGGATGTTTGAAACCTGCATTGTCAATAAAAACCAAAATGTAAACATCATTTGGAGCATCAAACTCAGTTTGAACACAATCATGCATAATCAAATTCACCTTATGCATTGCCATTGTAAAATTAGCCTCAATTTTCTTCAGGCCAAAGGCCTTATTGATGCTCCCAAATGGTCTCAAGAAAAAATAAATCCTTTGGGATGGATTAAGCCGTGTTCTGAGGGATACTAAATCACATGAAAATTGGAAAATGCTTGAATAAGAAATGTCGTGGCTACCATATTTTGTACTCCATAAAACTTAAAACATGGTAACCAAGTTTAATGTCAGCAAGGTGTTTAATATCATATTAATTGGAATTAAAAGAGGCACACTTGCTTTGTATGGTAGAACATAACAACTACCATGTAGATATTATCACTTTAGGTGTTGTCAACCCATGTAAATGAATAATTACTATATAGGAGGTTAAATAATTCCAAGAAAAAGGAGCTCATATTTATCATTCATGGATACTAAAAGAATCCATGTTTAAAACCAAAATTAGATAAATATCAGATGAAGAATCATCTTCCAAAAGGAATATCTAGAAAAATAAGGAAATAACATAAGCATATAATTACACCTAACCTCTAATTAGCAATTAAGCACATTTTTAGAAATTGTCAGAAGGGGATCACATACAATCTCAAACCACAGTTGTGTCACCATACATTTATCTAGGAAGAAAGAACTAATAATATTTTCACAAGTTCAAATGTAAACTTGACTCAACTATAAGGTAGATGTTTACATCATAATGAAAATTGAGCTATAGGTGTCTTCATTAAGACCATGAAATCTTGCATCCTTAATTGCAGCTAAACCTATAAACCTATTATTTTTTTCCGTCTTTGAAAAATTAGTTTGCAAATACCCAAAAAAGGAAATATTTGTTTGCATAAATTAAGTTGGTTAATCCAACTTAATTTCTATTAGCAATCGAAATTTCTAAGTGCACATCCTCACCTAACATGTGAAATCTGTGCAAGAAACTTGAGGTTAATGAGGGATATAATATATCTCCCTATTTATTCACATTGTTTGGTCTATGCAGTCATTTCAAAGAAAAAGTGCAACAGTAAAGCAAGAAGGATGAGGTGAAATGGAAGGTCGTGGTGAACAAAGTCATGGTGGGAAAGAAGGTTTTCAACTCATAAGGAAGAATCTCTTCCATATTTTTCTATCTATTTTAATAATTTAACTTTCCACATCATGGGTGCTCCAACAGTCATTTCTCTTCAAATTCCATTATTGCTCCTATGGGAAGAAAGGTTCTACTTACTACGCAACATAATTTTTTATTGGATTAATAAATGCATCCAAGAGGATTATAATCTCCAAATTCTTGTTTGATAAATAAAGGAAACATTATTTGATTGATTACAACGGAACATCCAACATAATTTAACCATGGTAGAGTTCATTTAATTAAGGAATCTACTCCTTGATTTAGTCAAAGTGTTTGTTTGTGGATGACACTAATTGTGAAGCACTAAAGACATGCAATTAAAATCCTAACTAATGGTAAAGTAATTAGTTGATGATTGAGTTGAGTTCAATCAGTTCACATTCAGTTAAAACTCAATGAATTAATGGAGGGTGCATATCTTTTGCATGGGTGACAATTTTGAGGTGACAACTTGGCACCAACTCAAGGAAGGTGCATAAGGTTAATGAATGGACAATGCACACAGTCTACACATTGTTCATAGTGAAAAAAATCATGCAACCATTTTCTACCTCTCAATGTATGACTCGATAAATTTTTATTAAAGTGATATGCACTTGGAAAGGCTGAGACATTGTTCAAGCATGTTCCAAGTGATCTCTATTCTTGAGTGCTGCTTTGATATCTCTTATCAGGAATTGCTAGTGTTGTAAAAGAATTCTATAAAATTATCTATAATCCTCAAAGGATTGTTGGGTTTTTCATCCTGGATTTGGATGATTTTCCGAGGGTACATCTTGTGTCTTATGGATTGAATGATTTGTCTGTTTGAATTGTTTATGAGATCTACGTGCACTATATTTTTTTATCAAAAGTTTTGAAGTTCAAGAATATTTCATTATTTCTCAAAAATTGACATGGTATAAGAGCAAGGACATGAAAGAGATTAGTTTTGTGCAAACATTCTAAACCTATGCAGATATTGAAGTATTGAGAAATAACTTGAATCAATGACATCAATCTCTGTCCTACCATAAGGCCAACTTGAAGGAACCTAAAACTTCAAAACATGGAAGGTGAAGGTGATGAACATTCTTGAAGGCCATGATGTTGATTCCTTTATGAACACCGTGATCGAAGAGCCTACTATAAATGCAAGAAGAACCAATTATAAGAAGAATCAAGGAAAGGAAAAAAGGATCATATATGACTCTATGAAGGACAACATCATGTCGGTGATCATTCCATTGAAGAAGACAAAGAAGTGTTTTGACACCATATCTTCCTTCTTTACAAATATTTCAAAGGTGGAGGATCAACTTGCAAATATCGGTGTGGAGACAGATGAGGATTACCTTCTTCAAAATTCCATGGACGGACTCCCTTGCTCATTGGAAGACATTTCTTGCTGGGGTAAATGGAAGAGAAAAGCATGTCAAATTCGAAATAAATTGGCATGGTTACATCTAAGAACAAGGGAACATCTAGAACAAAGTTGTGATCACCAAGGAGGAGAATATTTCCCACACGACAAGAACCAAGAAAGAGAGGAGGCCTTTCACTCCCAAGAAATATTTCATTCAAAGAAGAAAGAGATTAATAAAAGTTTTGACAAATCAAATCTTCTGTGATAGTATTGTCAAAAGTCAGGACACTTTCCATAGAATTGAAATACAAGGAAAAGAAGAGAAGGAATGTTTAATGCTTCCACTGTCGTAGAATAAACTTCAAAAGGATTTTCGCCTGAAGAGAAAGAGACAAGGAGGGATCATTACCTTTTATTTTCTCTGTATGGATCTCTTATCACTGGAGGAATATACGTGGTTGATTGACAGTGGTGCTTCAAAGAACATGGCATGATACAAAGGAGAAAACTCCAACCTAAAAGAGAAACAAATTGCATGCATGGTAGAATTGGGAGACAATTACACATACTCTATCCAAGGAGTTGGATCTACATATTTCCATCTAAGCTTGGGAGACACACTACATGTGGAGGACATTATTTATGTACCTGTTGTTGGTACTAGAAACTACCCCATGCAAATTTTTATAGTTTGACACCATGCATGTAAAGAAAGACCTTGTTTCTCATTGTCGGAAGCTCATAACCCAACATCGTTTCACCAAAGTATTGAGTTTTGTCTTCATATGATCAATTTCTCATTTCTTTGATCTTCTATCCTCCTAGTCAACTTGTAATGTACGTCTTTGGATTTTGTTCTCCTTGTTTACATCTGGAAAAACATTCATATTTTGTGTCAGTTTTGTTTAGCCTTCAATTTTTGTCCAACTTCTTAAGTTCCTCATGACCAAATTTTTATCCAGTCAGTCTTGGCCATTATGATCCAAAGTTTCATTGAGTTGGTGATCATTCTTTTTATAATTATTATTATTTTAGAAAAGGTTTATTTTTAAATCGTATGTTTTATAAAAAAAAATCAAACCCATACCCTTTTATCCAAAGTACAAAACCCTATTTTAATGTTAGCTAACGCCCCAAGTATTATGCACTATATGTCAGTGTGATGTATGGGAACTTGGCTATATTAATATATCACTTTTAGTTATCCTATTGAATATGGGGTATAGCCCCACTACATAAATTAAGGTGTCGATGGAAATTGACAAAAGGGAGGATGTCGACAAATGTTGGTATTGAAATTACCACACAAACATTAAGATCGTGATACAATAGTGGGAACACCAAATATAAAATGTGAAAATGGACATAACTAAGTATCACGGTGATCAATTAAGTGCTAGATCAATGCCCAATATTCAAGTAAAAGACAGGTATCCAAACATATTAATCTGAGTACTGCCCAGTTTTCTCAAGCTAGGAGGATTTTGTGCAGGGGCTATTGTTTATTCATTACAACATAGATCAAAAATATATTTCATCAAGGAAGATCAATCCAAGAATTCAAGCAACGCTTAATTTACTTTCATATTTTGAAGCCATTCAATGGAATTTTCTAGTAGCATTTGAATATTTAGAGGAAAAATGGAAAAAAAAATTATAAGCAGATTCAAACTATAATTCCAGACGAATATGAAAGATGACGGAGATACAAAGTGTTAGTTTACTAATTATAAACATTGTTTTATAAATCATAAGTTGATGGTTAAAGAGATAAAAGCCTGGTAAAATAAATTTCCTCATAAACATGGCATCAGATATACTATTTATTTTTAGTCTTCCAGATCATCTACCAGTTATAGATTTTAAAGGAATTGAAGATGAAATGGTGTAAAAATATAGAAATGAATCCAAAATTAATTATACATATCCAGTTGATAGAGCATATCAAATTTATATCCACATCTTTAGGCATAGATCAATCATTTTTGGAGAATATTATAACAATTACATCAACAGTTCCATATTTCTGGGAGGGAGCTCTAGATTGTCCTTATCTTTATTTTGTAACAGATCATCGTTTGGGTAAGAACTAATTTGGAGAGAGAGTCATTGATCCTAGAATATTGTAATTCTCTATTTTTTTGATGTAATCAATTATTATAAATATCTATATTAGAGTTTGTAAGGGGGAAAGAGATTCCATAGAAGAGGCTCGGGAGGGAGCTGTATGAGGATATAGTTTTGGAAGATCGGGATTCAAGATGTCACCTATATCAGGGATGCATTTTATCTTTAAATATATTATATAAAGACTATTTTGGAATTTTATTATATTCTAGATGATCCCATTTTGTTATTTTCTCATAATGAATTTTTATGTTCAGTTTGAACACCAGATTCATAACTTTTTTTCTCTGATAAATATTTTCTATCCTAGAATTCTTGTGAATGTGTTAATGTTTATTATGAATTATTCAATCTAAACAATTATCCTAATATAATGCATACTCATAGTCTTCTTTTACCATAACTCAATCATCTCTCTTGTTTATATACCTTGTTCATTATCCCCACTTTACCTTTAGAAAATATTCATAAACCAAAACTTAGTCATCTGATCAAAACCTTTAAGATTATATGGTCTTTGAGCCTTATAATTATATGTGCAAACTCTAGTGATAACATCTTTTGGTGTCATTTTTGGGGACGAAAGTGAAGAAAATATTCCCTAGGAGAATGACAAAGTATAGATCCAGTCTTTGATGGTGAAAAAGGGTCAGTTACATGATTTACACTGCAATTTTCACTGTTTGACTCCATAGAGGAAGAATTCATTAGCGACTCCACTAATTCAAGATGTCAAATGATCTAATGGCTACCATTCTGGATCGGATGTTTGATCCACTACATTTATCAAATGTTCTAATATTTCCTAATGTATTACCTATCTTGGATGTTTAGGTAGATTGCCTTCCACAATTCAGAGAAAGAAAAGAGGATAATCCTTCAGATCACCTCATCATATTTCATCAATGTATGGCTCAGTTAAATATACATCATGAATATGTGTTCATAAAGATGTTTGTGTATTCATTATAAGGGGATACTCATAAATGGTACTGATCCTTGCCTCCTTCTAGCATACCTTATTTAAAATAATTTCATATAGTGTTCCATAATTGATGTGAAAGGATTTTTTCTTGGTAGCTTCTTCTTGAGAATTGTTGTGAGGAGTTTCATTCAGATATTCAACATGTTTTTTCTTCTAGTAGTGAGTATGTAAATGAATACATTCATAAAAATATAGATAAGAATGAAATATTTTCTATTGCTACTTCCGAAGAAGGTTTTCAAGTTATAGTTGATGGTAATATAAATGATTGTGTAACTGAGATTTCTCTAGGTCTTTCTCTTTATGTACCTATTATTTCAAACTCAAATGAAGAGGATTATAGGGTTGAGGAAGAAGAAGATGATTTATTATCAGTCATATCTTTCCTAATTCTGTTTTACAATAGGAGGTTTGTCAAAATTTTGATATTGAAGTTGATAATCGTGATACTTTAAATACATTTAGTACCAATCCAAATGTTTTTTATAGTGATGATTATGATACATGATCCATTTAAAATATTTTTAAAGGTCATACTATTGATAATAATATGCAAAAATATGCATCCTTGTCATTAGAGTTTTTTCATGTTGTTACAATTTACAATGAATATAGTGATGATGATCTTGGCATTCTAGAGCTCGATTTCTCTAGGGTGAAATAATTTGATCAGTAGATTCATGAAGACATTCAGTTTATTATCCATGAACAACTAGAGATGATATATGACATCTATACATCTGATCACAGTGAGGAATACATGAATTAGGTTGTTGATTCTGAGGATGACATTGTTGTTGTTGTTCAAGAAATTTGTGAGCATATTCAAGATAACCTTGATGTCGTTGATTGACAATGCCTGAATGGTGTTCATTCCCTTTTTCTAACAGAACTCATGAAGTGTCATTTGATCAATAAATCATATGAACAATGTGACCTTTTGTATCTGCTAGAGATGCAGCACAACTGGTAGGACCTTGAGGCCATCCACATGGAGTTATGGTTTTCTACTTTTCAGCCTTGTAGAGTTTGGAATGAAAGAGGATTGTGGTTTTAAGTATTCTTTGAAAATCAAATTTTTGCTACAAATGTTAACTTCTTCTTTGATTTCTATTTGCATGCAAAAATTTCTTATGGTTGGTTGGATGCTAGCATGGGTTCATTAGAAGTATGATTACACATGATTAGTTTGTTTTACCGATTAGAAGTAGGAGTAAGTGACAGAATAAGCTCTCCATAAATGCATCTATATTATTTCCAGTGTGTTGATATGCAGAAATATGTTTCCATTTTAGTGGTGTCTGTTTAGAGTTTGAATAAATTTGCAGATATTTGATAGTATAATAAAGACTCCAGCCCAATGGAGCATTGGTACAGGACATGATAGATTGCAATTTTTAGCTTTCAGTCAATGGTAAGAAGAGCATTGTTCCATCTTGTAGATATGGATAATAAAAGGAACATGGTTTACATGTTCTTCAAGCCCCACAGGGAGGAATTAATTCCTAACTAGAGCCAGACATTGGTACCAGAATCTATCATGTGAAAATTTGTATATTCTAACAGCATGCATGTAAAGAAAGACCTTGATTCTCACTTCCTGAATCTTATAACCCAACATATTTTCACCAAAGAACCAAGTTTTGTGTCCATCTAATCAATTTCTCATTGATTCGAGCTTCTATCCTCCTGGTCAGCTTGTAATGTATGTTTCTGTCTTTTGTTCTCCTTGTCTAAATCTAAAAAATCCTTCATATTTTGTGTCATTTTTTTTAGCCTTCAATTTTCGTGAAACTTCTTAAGTTCCTCATTACCAAAGTTTTATCTAGTCAGTCTTGGCCATTATGATCCAAAGTTTCATTGAGTTGGGTATCATTATTTTTATAATTATTATTATTTTATAAAAGGTATATTTTTCAATAGTAAGTTTTATAATAAAAAATTCAAACCCATACCTTTTTATCCAAAGTGAAAAAGCCTATTCTAATGAGAGATAACGCCCCAAGTCTTATGCACTATATATTAGTGGGATGTATGGGAACTTGTCTATATAAATATATCACTTTTAGTTCTCCTATTTCATACAGGGTATAGTCCCACTACATAAATTGAGTTGTCAATGGAAATTGAGGTGTCAATGAAAATTGACAAAAGGGAGGATGCCGACAAATGTTGGTATTGAAATTACCATGCAAACATTAATATTGTGATCCAATAGTGTGAACACCAAATTTAAAATGTGAAAATGGACATCATTGAGTATCATGGTAATCACTTAAGTGCTAGATCAGCACCCAACATTCAAGTAAAAGACCGATATTCAAACATATTAATCTAAGTACTACCCAGTTTTCTCTGATAGGAGAATTTTGCAGAGGGAATATTATTTATTTATTACAAGATGGATCAAAAATATCTTTTTTCAAGGAAGATCAATCCTAGAATTCAAGCAATGTTTAATTTACTTTCATATTTTGAAGTTATTGAATGGAATTTTCTAGTACCATTTGAATATTCAAACGAAAAATGGAAGAATATTTTATAAGCATATTCAAACTATTATTCCAGTCAAATATGAAAGATGACAAAGATCCAAAGTGTTATTTTACAAACTATCAACATGTTTTAATTAATCATAAGTTTATGGTTGAAGAGATCAAAGTTTTGTCAAATAATTTTCTTCAAAAACATGGCATTAGACATACCATTTAGTTTTACTATTCTAGATCATCTAACAGGTATACATTTTAGGGGAATTGAAGATGAAATGGCGGAAAAAGATAGAAATGAATCCAAATATCATTATATATATCTAGGTGATAGAGGATATGAACTTTAGATACACATATTCAGGTATAGATCCATCATTTTTGGATAATATTATAGCAACTAAATCAACATTTCCAAATTTCTTGTAGGGAGCTCTAGATTGTCCTTATCTTTATTTCGTAACAGATCATTGTTTGGGTAAGAACTACTTTGGGGAGAGAATCATTGATTCTAGAAGATTGTAATTCTCTATTTTTTAATGTAATCAATCATTATAAATATGTATATTAGAGTTTCTAAGGTGTAGAAACGTTCCAGCCAAGCGGCTTGAGAGAGCGTTGTATGAGGATATAGTTCTGAGAGACCAGGCTATAGGATGTCACCTATATCAAGTATGCATTTTATCTTTTAATAGCCTATATAAATACTATTTTGGAATTATATTATATTCAATATGAGCCAATTTTGTTCTTTTGTCATAATGAATGTTTATGTTCAGTTTGAACATTTGCTTCATAATTTTTTCCTCTGATAAATATTTTCTATCCTATAATTATTGTGAATGGGTTAGTGTTTATTTTTCATTCTTCAATATGAATCATTATCCTTATATAATGCATAATCATACTCTTTTATTTTCTCATAAATCATTCATCTTTGTTGTTTAAATACGTTGTTCCTGATCCCCACTTCATGTTTAGAAAATATTCATAAACCAAAACTTAATCATCTAATCAAAACATTCAATATTATCTAGACCTTGAACCTTAGTAGTCTAGGTGTAGACTCCAGTGATAAAACCTAGATTAAAGAAGAACATACTATCTATTGAAGTTCTTGAAGATAAGGACTTCTGATCTATGATCATGGAGAAGCAAGGATACTTGTGGCTGAAGAACCAAAACATTGATATTGCTATTGTCATTGGAGTTCAAGAAGGAGGACTCTACAAGGTCCCAAGAAAGTATATTGCAGCCATGGTACATAATAATATCATCCCATGCAAGTTTTGACATAGGAGTATTGGACACCTCCACTTCATAGCAATTCCTGATTTGCATCGAATGGTTAAAGGTATGCCTAGTTTTAATTTTGTGCATGATACTGTTTGTCAGATTGTGATTTAGGAAAGAATGTTAAAAATAAGTTTCCTAGGAGCCATACTAGATCTAAATATATCTTATATTCAGTGCACTCATATGTGTTTGGACCCATTTCTTCCCCATCCCTATGTGGACATCTTTACTATTTTTTATTCATTGATGATTTCTCTCGTAAGGCCTATATTTACTTCATGAAAGCCAAAATTGAAACCTTTGGTAAATTCCAAGAATTTAAAGCCTTTGTTGAGAATCATACAACTAGGAATATTCATCCCTTAAGGTTTGATAATGGTGTAGAATTTGAAACAAATTATTTTAATGATTTTTGTAGTGATACATGGATATGTACACAATTAATAGTTCCTTACAACCCACAACATAATGGGGTTGCATAGAGAAAGAAGAATTTTTTTTGTAAAGATTCAAAATACATGTTACTTGATCATGATATATCTGTTTATTTGTGGGTAGAAGTTACTAATACAATAGTGTACATATAGAATAGAAATATACATGCAATTCTTGATGAGAAAACACCTAAAGTGGTGTTCACTAGTGAGAAGCTAGACATATCATATCTTCAGATTTTTGGATGTCCTATGTATATTCACATTGCAAGAGAAAAGAGAACCAAGATGGAACCTTGTTGTCAAGGAAAGTATCTTATGACTAAGGTTTACAAGGCCATCAACGTACTGGGGTTGAAAGGTGGATGCAAATGGTTTTGCAAGTAAATATAAACAAGATTTAGAGATTAGAATGGTTCATACCTTAGCCAAACAAAGGTTGATCCAAGTTTCCCTTCAATCCTTTTCTTGCTCCTCTTGCTCCAAGAGACCTGCAAAATGAAGTATACCTTCCTCAAACCAATATGACCACATATAAAGCAATGATAATCAAATAAACATAAAATAATAATCTGATTAACATCATCATATGATCATAAATAGAAATTCAATCACATGTTGAACAATGATCTGGTAAGAAGAAGGACATCACATATTTATTAATCTTGAAAACAAGTACAAGTATACCTTCTCATCAAGTTTAGCACCTCATGAAACCTTGATCTGGTGCTGTTGCTTCACTTCTCCAAGGAAATCAGCCTCCAAGCTTTGTAACACAAGGATATAGCTTCTAGGGAAAAGGTGTGGGCAAAGAGAGTCCTAATTCCTCCATTATAATGATGCAAAGATTCAAGTCCTCTCTCATGGACCTCCCTACCTCTATTTATATGCTTAATGAAGAGTTAGGTTCGAAGACAAACTAGTTACAACTGCAGGAGTCAGTTGCATATCTACCCAAACTACCCGAATTTCAAAATATGTATATTTTTGACATTTTCAGGAGGCATACACGGGTTGTAGAAACAACAATCGGGTCCACGAGGAGGTATACATGTGTTGAAATGCAGAAAGTCATGTATTTAAGGAGTATGTGACTTTTATTTATAGCAACTCACGTCCATACGTAGGTTTCCTTAAGGAAACTCGTGTACACATCAAAAACATCATTTGTAGGGTATTTCTAGGAATTTTCAAACTTTGGTGTCTTCTAGAAAGTTTTAGCTAACAAAAATATATTTCCAATGGTGTAGAGATGAGGTCAAATGGAGTTATAGACCTCAATATATGGGTCCTCCAAGTGACGTGTTTGTTTAGTGACTTTCAGTGACTTTCATGAAGTGTCATCATGGAAGTGTCGACATGCGACAAAATCATGGGAAAGTGGTCACAGGAAAAGATGTGTCATTTTGAGCTATAACAGATGTCACCTAATGTATGAGGTTAGAGGGGAAGATGATAGCTGAAATACATTATAAAGGAAACAGCTGATTATGGAGAGAGCAGAGAATCCAAGATCAAAAGGCTTGAACAAAGGTACTTGAAAGAGAGATAAATGTCAGAAAAAATTGATCTCTAGGACATACAAGTCCATATACAAATAATCACCATAAAGATACAAGCAGATCCAACATATGTGTAACTGATGAAACTATCATGGTTGCTCAATATGCAAAAAGGCACCATATCAAATCTAAAGGAGTCATGGCCACAAATGAACAAGGTGGATCCATACTCGACAATTGATCATAGCCACAAAAATACAAGGTGGATCTATGTCTCAGCAAAATGTCATATAAAATGTAACAAGGTCTTGTAGAACTTGAGCAATAGAAAAATGACGATGCTACTATCGGCCCAAGGTCTTCAATCCAAACCACCCAAAAATGGTACCAATCCTAACCATGCGAATAAAGGAGCTAATGTTAAACATGGAGGAAACTGTTTGATTACCAGTCAATGATGAGAACTGTTAACAAATGCAAGGGAAACCACCATTAAATAAAATGGTCCCCAAGGTACCTAGTACATTCTAAAAAGTGTGATTACAAGGACTTGAAGTGGAACACTTGAATAATCCATCGAGTAGGAGACATTAAGGTATTCCCACTACCCAATAGCAATGGAAATTGCCATTGATGACTACAATCCCTGAGGTACTATCATAAAACTCTAAATCTCAACCCCAGAGCAAGATGTGTTGCCACCAATAGGAAGAGATCAATTGGAAGGAAGGCATTAAGGCATCCTTCATCATCCAACATGAGGTAATTCAAAGACTAATTGAATCTGGAATTGGTACTAAATTTCATGACAAGGACCATCAAAGACTAATTGGATCTGGAATTGGTACTGAATTTCACGACAAGGACCGTCCAAGACATGATGTAATGAACTGATACCAAGGAATGGCCGACACAAAAGGTCAAGGCAGCTAGAGAATGATCGAAAAAGGTTTAATCCTTGAACAGTGAGCATGACACAAAAGTGACTTAGGCATATTTTGACACAAAAGGACCAACGACACAAATCTGCAATGTAGGAGACATTGACAAATTCCCTATATAATTGGAAACAAAACCAACTGGAGGAGAAAAAACTCTTAATGGGGATAAGGTCAAAATACTAGGACCCAGCTGTTGATAGACTCAAAGCTGGTGCTTTGTTCAAGGAAACAAGACTTGCTGCCATGATGTCAAAAACATGTGAATGAAATTCCCTTCCCCTCTTTCTTGTGAAGGTTTAACGAGTCCAAGAAAGAAAACTCGAGACCATCTTAATTTTTGGAAAGCTCGAAGAAGAGACAGAAGAATGCTTGATAAAGCACTGATTCATGGATTTTACGAGCCCAAACTAGTACATGCTCGACGATGTTTTCATAGTTTAGAGTGTCTGAAAACTCCAAAGAAGACTCCAAGGGGGCTTCTTTTGTTAGATTTTTATCATTCAAGCTAGCATTATGATCTTAGGATCTTTAACTGAGAGAATAAAATGCATAGCAATAAAACACAAGAGATAAGAGACCCAAAGAATTTTCCTCAGGGAAAACATAAAGGAGAAAACCCTGCAACTTCCTCAGGGATATAATCAACACCAAAAGTAAAACCTGAAAACATAAAGATGATCTCCCGATAGCAATAGTCTCTTTCTTGTCCTAGCAACTTCTCCTCTCACTCATGCGCCCCAATGAGTGAGTGTGTGTGTGTGTTATAAATAGAGAGACTCACTCTCTATTTATATTCTTTCATTCACTTGAAACCCACTCCAACATGTCGGCCTCACTTAACAATTACTTACTAGAGTCGACATCTTTAGGAGTGTCTAATAACCCTAGTGCCCCACAACTTGTGGAAACTTTGCCTCCTCTGACCAACAAGGAGGTTTATCCTTAACATAATGGTGGGGACTACTACCCTGGCTTACAATGAATTACCTAGGGTTGACTTCTCTAGGATAGTCTAATAACCCTAGTGTTATAGCGGATTTCACCACTCTAGGTGAATCACACTTTGTATGGCCTTCCCCTGTCCCATTGCAGACTCTTTAGACCCCATGGACCATATTTTATCCTTTGATGTTACCTTGATCATCCCTAAAAAACTATATAAAAGATGATATATGCGGCTTTTTCCCCGATAACCGTGTACATATGCGAGTTTGACCCCTGTATCCTTGTACGTCGGGATGTGTGCATAGTCCAAATCATTTTGGAGTTTTCCTTGACATGGATCTGACTCATTCGATTCTTGGCCTTCCATATGCCTTGAGATCACTCGGATTCAACCCTTCATTATCCCTTGTGAAGCTATATAAGGAACCCCTTGGTACATTGAAGGCATAAATAGAGAGATTGAAAGCATCGAAACTATAGTCCATTGTTGGCGGAATTTATGCTTGAGTCTGCATCCCTTTCTCCCTTTGGAGCACTGTTGTGTTCTTCCCAAGCTTGCCTTTTGCTAGTGAGCTTGCTATCGAAGTGATGGAGGATTCAGGTGGTGGAGGCCCAAGTGGGGGATTCGGTTTCTCCGATTCGTAGACGTGCCGTCAGAGGTTGTATCTATCTTGTAATCTCTGATTTATATTAATAAGAACTTTCTTTCCTTGTCCAATGATGTGTATTTGATTGAATATTGTATCCATTGGAATATGTCAAATGCTTTTACATTATTGATTATATATGCTAGCATAGATCTAACGCCATGATATATAGTATGCTTGTATTGTCTACTTGTTGTTGAGGAAGTATTATATCAATTCCAACTGAAGATTGGAAAGCTCAACGGGTATCTACTTCAACCGTCTAGAATAAGGTACGAGGTTTGATCCTTTAGTGTTAGACATTTTATTTCTATTGCATATTGAGAAAGATTGATTTCTGGAGTCAACGTTGTCTATTGTGGTACCCCAAGCCATAGGAATTTCTCTCTGTAATAGAATTGGCGACTTCGCTAGGGATGTTCCTTGTTTTTATTTGGGGGTTTTTATCGGCACAATGGGCTTGATATTATTGACTTGCTCTTGGTTTCTCCTTGTTTTTGTGTTGCATGTTATAGTATGTTCATCCATTGACACTCCCCTTTATTTGTTTGACCTGTGGCCTACTTTTTACCATTGCCTTCTCTGTATACGCAGGTTTTTGGCCAAAAGTCACGTATACACATGGATTTTTGGCCAAAAGTCGCGTATACACGCAGTTTTTTGGCCAAAATCCACGTATACACTCAGTTTTTTGGCCAAAAGTCATGTACATATGCAGTTGTTCTTTATACAATCATGTACATCCTCCCTTTTTGTGAGTTTGATGTTGTGGGAAGTTGTTGGGTGGGTTGTGAGTGTGGTTGGGTCTTCCTTGGGTCTGATGCTGTCTGTTGGATGCTTCTTTTGCGACCAGAGACCGCTTTTTCATTGATTTTTCTTTGAAAGTAGTTTTAGTCATTTATCCTTTTTGTTTTTCCATTAGTGCATTACTATTTTTTTTTGTCTTGGTGTCTTGCTGGGCTTGTCTTTTATACTTGCTGCAGAGACTGAGAGTTTTAGATGACTTTGATTGCATTTTTCAGTCTTTTATATTGAAAATTACAAGGTAGTTGCACTCTTAGTTGCATCTTAGATATGGATTTGAGGAGGTACTTGCATTGGATTGCTTGGATGAGAGTTGTGTTTAGGCTTTCATATAGGAAGAATTGCATTGGCATTCGGAAAGGAATATATATTTATGCATCTCATGTAGTGGCATACCCTATTTTTCATTTGGAAAAGATTGCACTTAGCATTGTTTGTTATGGTGCGCACTTTTATTTCACTGCTGAGTCTTCATATCATTAGTTGCACAGCCATTTCCCTTTGAGTAATTATAGCCAATTAAAATCAACGCTTAATTAAAATGAATTACACTCTTTTATTTTCTAGGGTGCACCAACAAGCTTAGGTTTTAGGATCTTGGAATAGTTCATTGTAAGTCAATTCTCCAAGATCACTAAACAACAACATCTAGGTGTCTGTCCACAGAGTGTGTGAAATCCTTGGTATAACCATCGTTCTCAGGATCCTCCTCTCAAACAGGAGTTAAGCACGAGGCAGTGTGAGCGGTTATTGATTGGGATGACCCCTAGTCATAATTGAGTAGCACCCACGATATTGCCAGGATTGTATTCGTATCTAGGGTCTCTTTTGATAGTTTCGGGCTTTGCTACCCTGTCCATACGGTCAATCCCACCTGCGACTGTACTCATGAGCTTTGATTATATTGAGGTGACCTTAATGACCTTACCTATGATATTGAGGGGGTACTTGTAGAGGTTATTCTGTAGGTGTCCCGGCCAGGTTGGGGTCGAACAGCATAGTCGCTTTATGCGTTGAAGCTGAGGGCCACTATAATTGGTTATGTACCTCCACTTGTAGTGTATGGGAGTTTCGATCCTCTCCTAGGAGAGACATACCTTCTACATTCAGGAGCTCACATATCCCCCCCTTGGTTTTCTCGTATTTTGGCTGTAGATTTTCTTAGGAGTGTGCTCTTTGTGCGCTAGTTGGCGTTTGGGATCGTGGTTACTTGAGTATATTTATGCTCTCTTGAGTTTGGGTCCTTTTATTTTTGGCATGCCTAGTATTCTATCACCTATACTTGGTCCTAGTATGGACCATGGTGTCAGACTTAGGGCCATCATAGCCCCTTACCGTGCTCATAGATTTGAAGTGGTCACATTCTTCCCTCTACTCCATTTGTGGAGGATTTGTATTCTCTTTGCTCGGTCTTTACACCTGTGGTCACCCTTATGGCGGTGGTAGTGGATACGTGAATTTTGGGTCTACACCTTACTTTCCTTTTTATGTCCTATCGTTCACTGCATTGTTTCCTTTGGGAGCAGTTGTCATGATCATTCCTCCCTATATCCTATAGTCTGGATTCTTTATTGACTATTTTGGGTTGTTTTGGACTTATATGGTTGTCATGTAGGATCCAGTTTTGTACACTCTCTCCGAGGTTTCGACCCATTCGTGCCTGTCATAGGTATTATGTCTGAACTGGCATATAGGTTAGGATATTACATCTGCTTGCACTTATGCATTGCCTTATGATCATTCCATCTTAACCTTAGGTATGAACCCATTCCATGGTATCACGAAACCTTCATGATGCTATTACAAGTGGTACTATGTGAATGGTAGAGCTTTCCTTTACATGGGTGCCCTAGTTAGCTCCCTTTTGCATTTGGTACCCATGCTGTGAGTCCTCTCTTAGGTCCGAGAGTCCGTTGTATAGTACTACCATGACATTTCACAAGAGCCTCATACTCCTCTTGATCTTATGCTGGCCTTTTTCTCTCCGGAATCCCCTTATGTCAAGTTGTGAATGCATTATCATGAGCTTTTCCTGCCTTATTGAGCTTTATGCCAGCTCCCCTGACATTGTGTTTCAGCCTTATAGCCCGAGCTTGTCTCATGTCTCACCATGCAGAGCCATTTTTATCCTTCGTAGCTTGATTCCCTTTTTACAGGGAGGGGATTTTCCCCTGAGTGTCGATATCCTACACATGTATCCTTGCATTGAGCATAGGTATGTTCCACTGCTTGGAACTAGTTTGTTTTCCCTTTTGACACTCGTCTCCTCCTAGTTTGTAACTATAAAGCTAGTTTATTCTTTTTTCAAGCTTTTCAAATAACTGAAAAAGTCCAAAAAAATAAAAAAACCAAAAAGCCGGACAAGGAAAGATGTTATCTTTTGGCAGCTGTCGAGTCGTGTCGCCTTCAAACAGAGCACTGTATATCACATCCATTGGTTGGGTTATAGTTTGACTTAGGAGCTGTACTTGTTATCTGAGTTTATCTCCACTGACTGCTTAAGCTTCCAGTCCATATGGAGCCTCTGTTGATGCCTCATGTGTCACAGAGATGTCCCAGTTTGTATATTGAGTCTATGCTGCCTTCGTTTAGTCGCCATATGCCATTATGCTCTTGTTTGAAGGAAGTTGAAACCTTTGTCGGCCATTCCTCAGTTATCTTGACTTTGCATGTCGGCCATTCTCGGTACAGTTACTGGTTCGTGCACTTTATGATCGAGTCCTTCCACATTAGACAGCTTTGCTAAGTACCTCGTGTTGGATGATGGGGGATGCCTTAATTCCCTCCTTCTAGCGGATTTCATCCCATCAACTTCAGATCATTTATTTTGGGATTGGAATCTAGAGTCCTTTTGAGTGCCTTGAGACTTACAGTCATCAGTGGCAGGTTCTCTTGCCATCGACAGTTTCTTGGGAATACATCAATGTCCCCTGATCGATGGATTCTCTCAAGTGTTCGACCTCAACACATCTATTCACACTTGTTAGTTTGCACTCTAGTACCTTGATTCCCATTATCATTATCGATGGGTAATCTTGCATCTATTAACGGTATACATCAATGACCGGTAATCAGATGATGGACTACTATGTTCGACCTCGACACCTCTATTCGCATAGTAGAACATGTACTCGTAGCGGTTTGTGTAGAAGACCTTCCAGACTGGTGGAATCTCTTATATGCTACCTCCTTGATCGTGCCAGTGTTCATGAGATGTCAGCTCTCGTGACTTGATTCCAGTGTATGTCAGACATTTCCAGCCACTATGGAGATCTTGATCTATTGGATATCTTCAGCCATTTTGGAGATCATGTTCCTTTGTATATCTTCATCATGGAGATTCTGATCTATGTATATTGTATGTGGCGATAACCACATATGTGATATCATGTATTATGCCTATTCATGGCCATTGTACTCTTATGTATCCGGGATTACTATATGTACTTGCAGTTGTATGCAGAGTTGTATCATTGTACTATGCTGATTGGGTGGCTGGTCTTCCATTTGGGACCCTTCATCACTCCACTTCTGGGATGGGCTTATAATGTATTTCGGCCATCGTATGACCCCTCTGACCTCACACATTAGGGGGCATCTGTTATAGCGAATTTCACCACTCTAGGTGAATCACACTTTGTATGGCCTTCCCTTGTCCCGCTGCAGACTCTTTAGACCCCATGGACCATATTTTATCCTTTGATGTTACCTTGATAATCCCTAAAAATATATATATAAAAGATGATATACAGGGATTTTTCCCTGATAACTGTGTACATACACGAGTTTGACCCCTGTATCCACGTACATTGGGATGTGTGCATAGTCCAAATCATTTTGGAGTTTTCCTTGACATGGATCCAACTCATTCGACTCTTGGCCTTCCATATGCCTTGAGATCGCTCGGATTCAACCATTCATTATCCCTTGTGAATCTATATAAGGAACCCCTTGGTACATTGAAGGCATATAGAGAGAGATTGAAAGCATCGAAACTACAGTCCATTGTTGCCAGAATTTATGCTTGAGTCTGCATCCCTTTGTCCCTTTGGAGCACTGTTGTGTTCTTCCCAAGCTTGTGTTTTTCTAGTGAGCTTGCTATCGAAGTGATGGAGGATTGAGGTGGTGGAGGCCCAAGTGGGGGATTCAGTTTCTCCGATTCGCAGACGTGCCGTCAGAGGTTGTATCTATCTTTTAATCTCTAATTTATATTAATAAGAACTATCTTTCCTTGTCCAATGATGTGTATTTGATTGAATATTGTATCCATTGGAATATGTCAAATGCTTTTACATTATTGATTATATATGCTAAAATAGATCTAACACCATGATATATAGTATGCTTGTATTGTCTACTTGTTGTTGAGGAAGTATTATATTAATTCAAGCTGAAGATTGGAAATCTCAACGGGGATCTACTTCAACCGTCCGGAATAAGGTACGAGGTTTGATCCTTTAGTGTTAGACATTTTATTTCTATTGCATATTGGGAAAAATTGATTTCTGGAGTCAACGTTGTTTGTTGTGGTACCCCAAGCCATAGGAATTTCTCTCTGTAACACCTAGGGCCCCACAACTACGGGGACTTTAACCCTTGACCAATAGGAGGGTTACCCACAATGACTTGACATGACTTGTTTATATTATAGAAACTTCCCAGAATAAGCATCAGTGTATGACATGACTCAATTACATTATAGACACATCCTGGAATAAACATCGGGGTACAATACATAAGATGTACGGATGAATACATTCTGAAGTTACAATTACATCAACACTCCCTCTTAACTAGGAAGGTATTCTCTCGACATAATTTATTAGCACAATTCTTCTTCTCTGTATCATCTAGATCATCATTGAGTGCTTTGTCATCTTCATCTTCAAGTCATCTTCATCTGGATATGGATCATCACTCGATATGGATCATCATCACTGGATCTGGATCATCATCACTGGATCTGGATCATCACTTGATCTGGATTATCTATGGACATCATCATTGGATCTGGATCATCACTGGATCTGGATCATCACTCAATGTGGATCATCATCACTAGATCATCATGGGTGCTATCTCATGATTCTTCTCGTAATAGGAAGTTCTACAGAGCCAACCCTTTTTCATGCTAGTTGTAGTCCTAGCCTCCATGTAGGTCTTCTTCAGCGCTTATATCTAACACCAAGTCAGAATGTCCTGCCCAGCACTTACATCTGACCTACTCATCACAAAGGGATGCCCAACACTCACATTTGATCATATAGGAACCAATATTATAATCACATTAGAAAGGCCCAACACTCACATTTACCACCATGATAGGACACAACTACTATCATTTGTGAAAAGGCTCAGCACTTACATCTGACCTACTTGTCAAAAAGCCACAATGCTCACATCTGACCAACTCATTAGAAAGGCACAGCACTCACATCTAACCTACTCATCAGAAAGCCACAACACTCACATCTGACCTACTCATCAGAAAGGCATGCACTCACATTTGATCTTGTAGGAACCAGTGCTACAGTCGCATCATAATGGCCCACAGTCCCAGACTGAGCTACCTGGTAACTAAACAGGTGCCTCCATTCTCCCAGAGAATGGCAGTATCCCTTACATATAACCTACTTGTCAGAATGGCCAGCACTCATATCTCACATGGGAGGAACCTAATCCTTTAACCATGACAGAATGGCTCAGCCCTTACATCTGATCAAGTGGGAACACATCCCTCTATCACATTAGAATGGCCATGCACTCATATCATATCATGTGAGATCACATCTCACAATCATATCAGAATGGCCCTTAGTCCCAGACTGAGTTTTCCTGGTACCTCACCAGGAAGCTCCATTCAAAGAATGGCAATAGCCCTTATATCTGATCATGTAGGAACCAATCCTATAGTCATATCAGAATGGCTCAGCACTCATATTTGACATGGAAGGAACCAATCCTCTCACCATGACAGAATGGCTCATCCCTTACATCTGACCATGGAAGGAACCAATCCTCTCACCATGTCAGAATGGATCACAGACTCATCACTTCCCTTTGGAGGGAACCTCGATTTGGAGAACACCAAGTTTCTCCCTGAAGTACTCAAAATTCACCCTATCCAATAGCTTCCTCAACATATCAGCTATCTGATCATTTGTTGCAACATATTGGAGCTTCACTGCTCCCCTTTTCACCATATCCCTGATATAGTGATACTTGATCTCGATACGCTTTGACTTGTCATGGAACACTGGGTTCTCCTACAACTTCACACAACTCTGGTTGTCACAGTATATACACGTATCATCTAACTAGAGATCAAATAAATCAAATAGTAGCTTCTACAACCATACTACCTCACAAATAGCTAAACAAGTTGCGACATACCCTGCTTCAGCTGTACGCAGTGCCAAACATGATTGCTTTCTACTAAACCAAGAGATCACACCTGATCCCATACTGAAGCAACACCTTGAAGTGCTCTTCCTATCGATGGCACTGCCTGCCCAATTTGAATCAACATAACCCTTTAGGTTAATCTTCTGATTCAACTTGTACTTGAGCCCATAATTAACTGTACCCCTTAGGTAACTCAAAATATGCTTTGCAGCAATCAAGTGAACATTTATCAGATCTATCAAGAACTGGCTCAAGGTGTTCACAACAAAGCAAATGTCTGGTCTCATGTTCATTAGGTACATCAAGGACCCAATCATCTGGTGATACATCATAGCATCAACCGACTCTGATGAAGCATTGCTCAATAGCTTTAGGTTCGATGCCATAGGTGTGGTCATGGACTTACAGTCCATCATCGTGAACCTCTTTAGGATCTCTACTGCATACTTCTCTTGTCCGAGGAAGATTCCATCTGCATTCTGCCACACCTCCATGCCTAGAAAATAGTGCATTGACACATAGCAGAAGTATCACTGGTATTCCACCTTCAAACTTGAAGCAAAGGTTGAAATCCCCTTTACTGTTAGTAAAGGCTAGAGTCATCAGTAATCTGTCCATCTTGTCATACCATGTCGAAACTCAAGATATTCTATAGTCACTCCCTCTGAAGTGGAGCATCATACTCAAACCATCTTCCGTATTCTATGCACTGAAACATTCTGTACCAGAGGGACAAGTATCTTCCTATGCTACTAATATTCCATGTATCCATCTAGTCTATAGATTTTTATCTTCAACCTTGTATCAAATGTTAAGATATTCATCAAACTCTAGCTGCAAATGTCTCTTCGATGTCTATTCCTTCTTTTCATGAGAATCCTCATGCTACGAATCTTTCCTTGTATCCCACGATGTTTCCATCTACTATATGATGGAACTACAAACTTCCCTTCATGCATTGATAATGCATCCTAGACATCATTCTTCTTGAGCTGGTCTTCCCTTTCTTCTTGGTTACTTATTCATAGCTGGAAGGTTCTGCATCAATGATGTCATTGAATTTGTCATATTATTCTTCATCTTGAACTGTCATCACTTGTTCTTTGGAACAACTCTCATCCTTCTTTGTTTGTAGGTGATTATGTATGTGATCTTTCCTACAAGTCAAATGAATTTGTATGGTTAGAAACATTTCACAAGGAATATTTATACTAGCAAATTCTCATGCATAAATATATGATCATGCAACTACTTTAGCCAATACAACATTCATTCATATCTCACGAAAATTTTTCTAGATTCCTTCCATCTCTACCAGGACAACATTGAGATTGTGCACTAATCCAATATGTCAGCAAAGAGGTTTCATTCTAGATAAGTAGCAATGGAGAGTTGTATAGAACCATGAGCTACTTACCCATCATATGCATATTAGTAGTATACTGTCATTAATGCAAACATTCTATCATGCATAATACATTAACTGAATATAAACAAATGCATAACAAAACAATATCATGAAATGACAATTGAATACTTATCTTTATTTGTTTCGTGGGTATACTCCTTGTTGAGCCTTCAGCTTCGTCATCTTCCACATTCATAATAGCATCATTTCTTATCCAAATGCTAAGATGGATAAGAGGTTCTTCAAGAGTTCAGATCTTTATATTCCTCATTGGTTGAGGGATCTTCTTTGCATGGTGAGAGCTTGATCTTCAGTTGCCCCCATATTCTCTTCTCTTATTATGAGTCGAGTTTCTTCTTCTTGTGTGTGCTCTTCCTAGAGTCTGCTGAAATTAATCACTTCCTTCTGGCACAAATTCCTTGCATGAATGAATCCCATGATCCTAGGAGGCCATTCAAGGTGGCTATCACTACTTCTGCATTCTCTACTTCTTCTTCTACTACTACAATTTGTTCTTTGATTTGAGAGATGACTGTATGGTCTTTGCATTCTGGATCTTCACATTCTTCAATTGGTTTCTTAAGGTCATATTCTAATTTATGTTCTTCCCTTCAAATAGCTTGGTTAAGGAGTTAAACATCTCTTTCGGTGTCTTTAGGGAAGACACTTATGGTACAAGTTGATCCGTGACTGAATCAACAATGATCTTCTTGGCCCTGACCAAGTTCTTCTTGTGTAAGGATTTGAGCCTCATCTCCCTCTAGATCTAGAACCTGTCCACTCATGTGGGTGTCTAATTCATTTTATTTAGAGAGATCAAATACTTCCATGCTTGGAATTTGTCAACTTAACCAACCTTATCATCTAGCTGATGTGATCAATCACTTTGAAATGAGAACCTCAAATGCAAATAGCAAAAGATTAGATCTTACCGATTTCAGGTGTCCGTCCTGTTTCTCGAGCTGGATGATCTAGGGTTTGTCAGAGAAACCCTAATTTCCAAAACTTGGATTCTTTTATATCTTATTAGACAAAAATATATATCTCTTCAAGGTGAGCTATCCAATGTACTCATTTTCTAAAAACAGTGGAAGGAAGCTCCTGGAACAGGAAGCCCTAGTTTTCCAATTTCTTTTGCAGAACATCCTGTTAGTGTTTTTGTGGTATCTCAAAAATTGATACTCCTCTATGTATAAAGGTTCACACTGAGGTATCCTCATATTTCCCTGTTCCAACACCATAGGTTTCATCATAATTAGTTTAACCAATTGGGACTTATGATCATTTTCCCAAGGTAACCTGTTTCAGGATTGTTCAGAATAGCGAAGTTGTATAGAATTCCACGTCTCACTGTTTCATCTTCTGGGTATAAAATTTGTACCCCAAAAATCAAGTTCTAGGCCCTTTCTGGAAGATCTTCATAAATTTCATTTGGACCTTTGTATCCAAAGATATAGCAATTCTCCCCATGTGTCCTGTTTAGGGATGAATTCTTGAAGAGGCTGGAACCCTAACTTGGAGGGATCATATCACCCAAAATATAGAGAATCTAAGGCTGAATTTTGGATACAATGTACATTAGGAGTTCATATTCATCCTCTATAATTTCCAGCTCCTTCTCCTTCGCCAACCTCAGGATATAGCGAATGTACCAAAACTTAGCAGTTTTAGTATTTAGGGTTTTTTGAGCTTGGGGTCAAACTAGGGTTTGACTTTCCTAAAGTTTCACCCAACAAAAAATCTTGATCCAGATCTCTAAGCTTCTATTTTAATGAGGATAGAAATCCTATGCTGGGATCATTCAAAAATTCCTCTTCTGTAGAAAGCCCTAATTTCCCGCACTGAAAACTGAAAATGGTCGGAATGGAATTCCACTTTGACAAAAATATGTGCCCTTCAATGGAGAGTCATCCTAGCATACTTTTGCTGATGGATTGTGGAGAGAGACCGAAAAAGTAAGAATCCCTAGCTTCTGCAACTACACAATGTCTTCTTCTCAGGTTAGCTCTGATACCATGTTAGATTTTTATTATTCAAGCTAACATTATGATCTTAGGATATTTAACTGAGAGAATAACATGCACAACAATAAAACACAAGAGACAAGAGACACAAAGAATTTTCCTTGGGGAAACCATAAAGGAGAAAACTCCACAACTTCCTCAGATATAGAATCAACACCAAAAGTAAAATCCGAAAACATAAAGATGATCTCCCAACAGCAGTAGTCTCTCTCTTGTCCCAGCAACTTCTCCTCTCACTCATGCGCCCCAATGATTGAGTGTGTGTGTGTTATAAATAGAGAGACTCAGTCTCTATTTATATTCTTTTGTTCACTTGGAACCCACTCCAACATGTTGACCTCACTTAACAATTACTTACTGACATCTCTAGGAGTGTCTAATAACCCTAGTGCCCCACAACTTGTGGGGACTTTGCCTCCTCCAACCAACAAGGAGGTTTATCCTTAACACAATGATGGGGACTATTGCCCTGACTTTGAATGACTCACCTAGGGTTGAATTCTCTAGGATAGTCTAATAACCCTAGGGCCCCACAACTGTGGGGACTTTAACCCTTGACCAATAGGAGGGTTACCCACAATGACTTGACATGACTTGTTTTTATTATAGAAACTTCCTAGAATAAGCATCGGGATATGACATGACTCAATTACATTATAGACACATCCCTGAATAAACATCAGGGTACAATACATAATATATACAGATGAATGCATTTCAAAATTATAATTACATCAACAACTTTTTCATACAATTTAGTCTCTTGAGGCCGAAAAAGTATAAAACATACCAAAGAAGAACTCTCTTAAATTTCAAAGAAGAAAAGGTGCACCTTTTTCGCACTTAGTCAGGAAGGTCCGAAGAAGGTTAAATTACCACCTACCCAACGCTCCTTCAAAAATAGCATATAGCTTGAGTTTTATGAGTGTGAAGGAAGGAAATATCACTCGAAAATGTCCATTTGATTACGAGGAATGGGGCTTCCAACAATAAACTTGATGCTTTGTTCTTTATGATTTAACGAGCATGACAAAGACATAAAGTACACTTGGAATATTTTTCATGTTTAGGTCCAAAGCACGAAAAAGAGAAAACTAAGCTCATACCAGGGGTTCCTTTTCCGTAAGTTTAGTCCCTCGGGTCTGGAAAAGTTATAAACCTATGCTTGAGAATACTCTTCTCAATTCCGAATAAAAGAGAGTGTTCCTTTCTCATATTATTCCACATGGTCCGAGAAAGCGATAACCTACCACCAGTGTGGATGCCCATTCACATATTCTTAATGAGCCTGAATGGACAAGTTTACTCGGTAGTCAAGTCTATTTTGAGGAGTTAGACCTGGGCTTAAAGAAACTCAATATCTTTCCCATGAAGTTTTAACGAGTCTAGAAAAGTCAACTCATGGCTTCCTTACTATTTTTAACGAGCTCGAAGGAGAGAAAAAATAATGCTCTAAATGCGAGGAGACGAGTGTCATAGGTAGGTGAAACTAGTTCCAAGTGCAAGGAATAGACCTATGCATAATGCAACAAAAGTGAGCAAGATAAGGACACTTGGGGAAGGTATCCTCAAGGTAAAAGGAGTCAAGTTGCAAATACAAAACGATCCAAGGCCGAGCAATGATGAGAAAAAATATGAGTGTTAGAATAATCAAACCCATAGTATTACCCAATTAGACATTAATTCATTTATTTTTGTCTTATTTTCCTAGTTCATGAGTCCGACCATGTTCAAGTTGCTAATTGCCTATCCATAGAGGTCAAAATTGCTATCTTTGACTCATGTAGCGCTTGGGAAAGACTTAGGAATCAAATCTGCTTTATTCCTGGCCTCCTAGGCGCCCTTCTTCTTTTTCTACTTTGTTGACTGCTTTTTTAGTTTTTAAAGCACATAAGGAAAGCAAGACTAGGTGAGGTGAACCTGTTTTATTCCCCTTTCATCCTCCACTCTTTCCTCCATGCAAAAGCATGTATGAGCTTCCATTCTACCACTCATTAGCTTTCCCATGCACCCCTACCAATTCGTGAGCCTCATGACAGATTTGGGATCAGCTTTTTACACCTATGGGGGATTTGCCTATTTTGGGTAAGCCTGCTTTATGATAGTTTTGGATGCCTCCTTATGCATTCTAACTATTGATGTATTCTATATATTTAGAAACCTAAGTTATTACAGGGTTGTCTATTGTACACTGAGTTAATATAATTTTGTGTTACAACTCCATTTTCAGTCTCCATTGTTGACAATTTTGCATGATCAATTGTAATTTGTTGTGAGTGAAATTAATCTATTGCTGGTCATAATTTCTACATGGTATCAGAGCCATTGTAGGTTGTTACTCTCCTTCAAAAATTGTTTTGCAGGTTCGACATCAAGACTGGGAGCCTTCTACTGACAGCCGGGACAGATTTTCTAAAGCTATGGATTCACATAAAACTATCCTCACTCCCTTCAACTTTTTTGAATGGAAAGCAGAGATGGAGATCTTGTTGTGAGAGAAAGGCCTATACAGGGTGACTATGGCTATAGAAATAGAGCCCAATGCTACTGCAGAGAAGATCAAATGGCACAATCGGAGAGATGAGGCTTATGGCCTCCTATGTCTCAGTATTTCCCGAGACCTCCTTTTCCATCTCGATGTATTAACTTCACCGGATCGAGTATGGGAGAATATTTATGATCTTTTTGGAAAGACAGATGAGATGAGGGGACATCAGATCGAGAATGAGCTATTTTCTCTGAGTCCCAGTAGCTTTGAATCCCTGCAGCTATATTTCTCCAAGTTCAAAGCACTAGTTTTGCAGCTGAAGCAGTGTGGTATTGAAAAGAAAGATGATCAGCTCATATTGGCCATCCTCTCGAAGCTAGGACCTGACTACTCAGTCTTTGTTTCGACCTTCTATGCCACAAAACTCACAGGTCAAACCTGGAAGATGCCTAGCCTTGCAGATTTCATGGTATCTCTCACACAAAAACAAGACAAGCTGGTGATGATGGGCACCATCAAACCTTCCAAAGACCAAGCTCTGGTTGCTGGAGATTCAAGGGTGGATTCAAAAATCAAAAAGAAAGCTAAAAAGCCACCTGATCAAAGAAGAGACAAGAAGCAGTCTCCAGAGGATCAACAATGTCCCAAGAAAAATACCCAGAAGAAGAAAAACAAAGGTGAAATGAACAAGTGTTCATACTGTTCGAAGGGAAATCACACTGAAAGATCTTGTATGAAAAAGCAGATTGATATGCTGACCAATATCCTGGAGAAGAATGGCATCTCCCTTCCAAAAAGCTCAAAGAAGAGAGAAGGAGGATCAAGTTCTGATGATAGAGAGAGAGTTCATGCTCTAGTTGCTGGCATATCAAGCTCACCCAGTTTTATCATAGATTCTAGAGCTTCAAGACACATGGTTTCGACTAAGGAGGCCTTCTCCTCACTGGATATGTCGAAAGGACCATCTATTGTACTGGGAGATGAATCTCTCACTGAAAGTAAAGGAAAAGGAAGGATAGATCTTGATCATGGTAACTTCAACAATGTGCTGTATGTCCATGGTCTCTCCTCCAACCTTCTATCAGTGTACCAGATGACCCACATGGGGTCTCCTAAGAAAGTCACATTCTCACCAGATGAAGTTGAGATCATAGAAATCTCAAGTGGAAGAATCATTGCAAAAGGAGTAGCGAATCATGCTCAAAAGGTATACATGTTTTCACACTTCCTGCCTTACTCAAACCCCTCTACTCTTCTTATCCATGCTAATGAATCTAGCAAACTATGGCATGAAAGATTTGGCCATTTAAATTACAAGTATTTGTCCGATCTTAGTGAGAAATATATGGTCATAGGGTTGCCGAAGATAAAATTTTCCAAAGGAGTATGCCAAGGCTGTATCCTAGGAAAACACCCAGAGCACAAATTTGAGAAATCCAGCCATGAGAGAACCTCTGCACCCCTCGAACTGATTCACAGTGATGTTGCTGGCCCATTCCCTCATATGTCCATGAGTCAAGCCAAATATGCATTGACCTTTATTGATGATTTTTCCAGGTATTGTTGGGTTCACTTCATGAAACACAAGTCAGAAGTTTTTGGCCTATTCAAAGTCTTCAAGGCTTTGGTTGAAAACCAGTGTGGAAGAAAACTCAAGGTACTCAGGTCTGACAATGGTGGTGAGTATGTCAAGACTGAGTTTATTAACTATTGTGCAGATGCAGGTATTCATATGCAGCATTCTATCCCCTACACACCACAGCAAAATGGTGTTGCAGAGAGGAAGAACAGATCACTGACATTAGAGGAAATTTCAACTCAAAAGGGGCCTCCTAAAATGAACTAATAAAATAATAGTTAAAATAATAAAATAATATTTTTTAATTTTGGAGGAAGAAAAGAAAAAAACTACTTTTTTGTTTGTATGTTCGACATATCTCCCTGTGTTTTTACTCAAATTTGTATCGGGAGAGCTCGTTGAATGTGGAATTAAATTCTGCATCCAACGAGTACCCACTTGGCATACTTTTGACAGACCCCGCTACCCCAAAAACAAGAAATACCTGAAAAAATGGAATGATGACATCATCATTCCTTTTTTTTTTCAGGTATTTCTTATTTTTGGGGTAGCGGGGTCCATCAAAAGTATGCCGAGTGGGTACTCGTTGGATGCGGAATTTAATTCCGCATTCAACGAGCTATCCCGATCGAAATTTGAGTAAAAACACAGGGAGATATGTCAAAAATACAAACAAAAAAAGTAGTTTTTTTATGATAGCTATCCCCAAATTTATATTAAAAAAGTGTTTAAGACCTATACGGTATTTCAAATTTAAAACAATTTCATTGGCTAACACATGATGACATGGAATTTGAATAAAAGTTAAAAGGCCCATTTTGAGTTGAAATTTCCTCTAATGAGGAGATGGCAACATGCATGATGGAGGCCAAAACTTTGCCACCAAAGTACTGGGCCGAAGCTATCAACTGTGAAGCCTATATTTAGAATAGGGTTCCTCACAAACAATTGGATGGCATGACTCCCTTCGAAGCATGGAGTGGGCACAAGCCAGATGTGATCCATTTCAGGATTTTTGGCTCAAAGGCATGGGCTAGAATCCCGACAGAGAAGAGGAAGGCTTTGCAGCCCCAAATCCAAACAAACAAATCTTTCATTGAAATCCTTCATTGAAAGGTGTGTTCAGTTTGAAGAAGAACCCCTTGCAGATGTGGAAATTGGTGAAGCCTCTTCACCACCTGAACCTCAAGAAGTAATTAAAGAGTTTGTTGAACATGCTGATTCTAATTTGTCTGATGGAGATGAGTTTATTGTAGACCCAAACATCCCCACAAGGCCTAAATGGGCATCCAAGACACTACATGCAGCAGGACAGTTAGTTGGTGATCCCAATGACCCAAGGAGGACTAGATCTCAATTTGAGAGTGGTCTGTGCATGAAGGATCCTGAGTTTGCTGAAAAATGCTATTTGATGGTGGATTCTGATCCTCAAACATATGAAGAAGCAGCAGGAGATCCAAGATGGAAATCTACCATGAATGAGGAGTTCAACTCGCTACAGAAGAGCAACACATGGGAGCTAGTGGATCTTCCTCCATGGAGAAAACTAGTACAGTGTAAGTGGGTCTATAAGACCAAATTTGCTGCTGATGGTTCACCACTAAAGTACAAGGATATATTGGTAGCTAAAGGATACTCATAGGTTCATGGCATTGATTACAATGAAAATTTTGCCCCAGTGGCAAAGATGGATTCAATTAGGCTAGCTCTAGCCATTGCAGCATCAAGGCAATGGGAGGTACATCATATGGATGTAAAATGTGCCTTTCTGAATGGTGATATCACTGAGGAGATATATATATAGCAGCCCCAAGGTTTTTATATTGACCATTCGCTTGTGTGCAGGTTGAGAAAGTCATTGTATGGGCTAAAGCAATCCCCCAGGGTTTGGTATGCCAAGATAGATAGCTTCTTGCTATCTCTGAATTTTGTTCGATGCAAATCAGATTCGAATGTATATTTGAAGGTAATTAATGGTTCATTAATGATAATTTTGTTATATGTTGATGACCTCCTCATTACAGGAAACTCACAGGCTGAGATTGCTTCCCTAAAAGGAGCTATGAACCAAGCCTTCTCCATGACAGATTTGGGGCTCTTAAGTCAATTTCTAGGGCTTGGGATTGCTCAAACCAAAGCTGGAATCAAGGTGCACCAGTCCAAATATGCCTTGGATTTGCTGATTAAATTCAGAATGCAAGATTGGAAAGCAAGAAAAACTCCTTTCCTTTCAGGAGTGAAGATGGAGGAAGATGATTCTCCACCAATGGTATACAACACTTTGTATAGACAGTTGATTGGATGTTTATTGTATTTGACACATACTCGACCTAATATTTGTTATGCAGTTAGTGTTGCTTCTAGATTCATGGATCATCCCCATGAGATCCATTGGAAAGCAGCCAAGAGGATCCTTAGCTTTGTTCAGGGAACAAGGAGACATGGGATTTTCTATAAAGCCAATTCTGACCTTGAGTTAATTGGTTTTACTGACAGTGATTGGGCAGGTGATAGCATAGATAGGAAGTCCACTTTAGGTTATGTGTTCATGCTTGTAGAAGGGCCAATCAGCTAGTCAAGCAAGAAACAGAGTGCCATTGCACTCTCATCTACAGAAGCTGAGTATAGAGGAGTTGTCAATGCAGCAACTCAGTGTTTATGGTTTCAGGGTTTACTTGGAGAGTGTGGTTTCGAACCTGAGTACTCAACTACCATCTACTGTGATAACTAGAGTACCATTTGAATCTGCAAAGATCCAGTTCAGAAACAGAGAACCAGACACATTAAGATTCACATGCACTACATCAGAGAGCTTGTGCATGATGGCACCATTCACCTACTCTTCTGTTCATCTTCAGAACAAGTAGCTGATATCTTCACCAAAGCATTTTGTGAGAAGACCTTCAGCAATATCAAATCACTGCTGGGGATTGCTGATCATGCTGTCATAGCACGAGTGGAGACAAGATTCTACAATTTTGTTTTACAGTCCATGTTTAAGGGAGGATTTTCCCAAGTTGGTTTTGCGTCTTTCCTTGGTTCATATGGACTTGCAGTATGTAAAAGGGTGACTAAGCCTTGTTGCTAGGCCCTACATTTTTTATTTATTACTCATAAATTCAGGCTTAAGGGGGGGTTTTAGAATAATCAAACCCTTAGTATTACCCACTTAGACATTAATTCATATATTTTTGTCTTATTTGCCTAGTTCATGAGTCCCACCATGTTCAAGTTGCTAATTGCCTATCCATAGAGGTCAAAATTGCTATCTTTGACTCATTTAGCACTTGGGAAAGATTTAGGAATCAAATATGCTTTATTCCTCGCCTCCTAGGTGCCCTTCTGCTTTTTCTGCTTTGTTGACTGCTTTTTCAGTTTTTAAAGCACATAAGGAAAGCAAGACTAAGTGAGGTGAACCTGTTTTATTCCCATTTCATCCTCCACTCTTTCCTCCATGCAAAATAATGTATGAGCTTCCATTCCACCACTCATTAGCTTTCCCATGAGCCCTTGCCAATTTGTGAGCCTCATGACAGATTTGGGATCAGCTTTTTACACCTATGGGGGATTTGCCTATTTTGGGTAAGCCTGGTTTATGCTAGTTTTGGATGCCTCCTTATGAATTCGACCTATTGATGTATTCTATATATTCAACAACCTATGTTATTACAGGGTTGGCTATTGTACACTGATTTAATATAATTTTGTGTTACAACTCCATTTTCAGTCTCCATTGTTGACAATTTTGCATGATCAATTGTAATTTGTTGTGAGTGAAATTAATCTATTGCTGGTCAGAATTTCTACAATGAGAGCTTATACAATGAGTTAAAAGAGTGAAATCCAGCATTAGGCTCAAAACTGTGATCAATATACATGCAAATACAGCTACAACTTAAACAATAAGGTGAGGCCAGTAAACAGTTGTGACTCCAACTAAAAATCTCATCTCCAAAAAACCACAACATCAGAATCACATTTAGAAGAAAATTTCTGATGCAGATCACTTTGGCAGAAACACATGCGACTTTGCTATCTTCTATAAAAGGTAAATTCAAGGTAGAATCGACTGAAGAAAAACCTATAACATCAAGGCTTGAGGGTTTATAATCATTAAGATCAACCTCAGAAGGAGAGCAAAAATCAACAATGGACATAGAGTCTGTAGGAACAAACTCAGTATCATGGGAGTTGAAAAATTCATAAGAAAAATCAAACTCATTAGGATCACTAACTTGTTGTTCAAAAAAAACTCAACAAGACCAACATAAGAAGAAAAGTCAGGATTACTAGCCAAATCAGGGTTGGAAGTAGTCACAACTGAACCAACATCCAATAGAAGGTTAGACTATATCAAAGACTCTAGGAAGACTTCTTCTGAAGGAAAGAAATCATCTGAGATAGGACATATGTATAAACTTTCAAATGGATTGATAAAGTGGAGAGAAGGCTCAACAATCTGTATAGGATGACTCACCTGGTCAACTGCTGGGACCAAGTCCCTAGAAGTTAAGCATGAAAATAGAGGCTGCTTCTCAGTAGCAATTGAACGCAAAGTACATGAGGCCACATAGCTCACCTGTGGAGGGGTAGTGTCTATAGAAACACTGGGAACCAATAAAGGAAAGACTTGGTCTCTATTTGGGTCAGGAGAAGGGTCAAGAAAATCCAACTGATCAATAGTGACAATTTCTTCACCATGATTAAAGTACATCACATGAAAGAATGTTGACACAACAACTTGCATGGTATAGACATAATCACATCCAAGGAGCATATTGAATTCCAAGGGGTCTTCTATTACCATGAAGTCAACTAAGATGATATTCCCATCTGAAGTAAAAGGTGTTTGAGCAAGAATTCCCAAGGCTATACAAGTTCTTCTATCAAACGCCAGTAACTGACTAGCAGTTGACAGAAGGATGGGAGATCCCATGCCTCGCCAAGCACAAGAATACAAGATACTAACTGAGTATCATTCATCAACAATACAATGAGAAATCATGTATGATTCAACTTTGGCCTTTATCTGGAAATGTGCATCAGAAGGAAGGCACGGCTCAACTAGGCTATCCCAATCAAAGGAAGCAATTTGAGAGCTTGGTGGGGGTTCATCCGAAGCGATTCTAGTGCCCCCTTGTTTAGTAAGTTCTGAACTGGAAATGAAGAAAATGTGACTAGCAGACACTTCACTCTCCATAGGAAGAGTGGGATTAATAGACAATGGAATCAATTCAACTGCTTCATGAAAGTCACTCTCTGAAGGGAGAGTGGGATTGACCAAATGTGACATTGGTTCAATCACATCAGGATCACTCTTTGAGAGAAGAGTGGGATCAACCAAAGCTGAGATTAGTTTGACCACTTGATCAACCAAAGGTTGAGTAGGTTGTTTAGAAACTATAGGTTGTTTAGGAGAAGGAAATTCTTGAGTCTCGGACCACACTCTTCGCAACTCTGCAATAGCAGGGCACTGGTGACTAAGATGATCTCCCTTGCATAGCTTAAAAGGGAGCTTAAGTTTGCACTTTGAACAACCAATTTTCTCAACGATGTAAACATGACTAGTAGTGGTTGACTATTTCCTCTCAACATGACCTACAAAGGTTGAGATTTTTCCCTCAGCATGACCACCAGACACTGGGTAACTCGATCTAACTTGACTAAGAGAGGTTGGTTGTTGGAAAGCTTCAGAATGTTCAAATACGGGATGACCATGAAATGAAACTCTTTGCACCTCCATGATAGAAGGGAATTTATAAGTAAGTAGGTCTCCCTCACAAAGCTTACAAGGAAACTTGGGCTTGTGTTTTGAGCGGTTAGTCTTTTCAACAATGTTAACATGACTTGCAGTGGCTGATAGATTATCTTCAACATGAATTGTAGAGGCTGAGAGACTGGATCCAACATGACTTGCAGAGGTTGGATGGGAACCACCAACATGAACAATAGAGGTTGAATGGTTAGGATTAACATGCTTTACAGTGGTTGAGTGTGTGCCCCCAGCATGAACTTCAGAGGTTGGGTGGATGGATCCAACATGACTTGTAGAATTTGGATGGAAAGGTTCAACTTGAACATCAGAGGCTGAACGGGTGCCCTCAGCATGAACTACAGAGGCTAAGTGACTGGATCCGATGTGACCTAGAAAGGTTGGAAGGATCCCACAAGCATGATCAATAGAGGTTAGATGGTGAAGATCAACTTAACTTGCAAAGGTTGAGTTCTTAGATCCAACATGACCTGCAGAGGTTGGATAGGTGCCCCCAACATGAACTGCAGAGGCTGGGTGGTAAGGTTCAACTTGACTTGCAGAGGTTGAACGAGTGCCCCCTTGCTTATGTGCCTTCTTCCTATTCATTCTTCTTTTACTCCTTTTAGACTATCAATTACTAGTATCAGTGCTTTCATTGTATGAGGTAGAAGGAGGAGGAGAATCAACTATAGGTGAAGGGGAAGTGGTGTTTTGATTCCCTTGATATAAGGAGCGTACTTGAGAAGCATCAAGAGCATTTAGGACAGTTGGAGTGGAAAACAACCACAAATATATCCCTAGGGTGAATCCAAGTAGATTCAGGGTGGCCATCAAGGGAACACCAACATTCCCCATGAGAGGAATAGTACAAGGAGTTCCCAGCATGGGAATATCTCGGTTGGTGTTCAAAGGGGTGTTAGACATATTTTAAAATAAGGAGACAAATTCTAAGGTCAACAAGAAACCAAAATTACCAAGAAAACACCTGAAGGCAGACTAAGTACAGACAAACCACACTGCACTCACTAAAAAATTCCTAAAGCCAAACAGACAAACATGTATAAGATACGGTTTCCAAAATAAAGTTGATAGATAGTTACTTGGCATCCATGTAGATGTTCTTAGGCACAAGCAGAGGAATATCCCACCACCCTCCCACACCTTCTACCGAGGTTACCTTCCAAGCCCATCCAAGGTCAACCAGAAATAGCCTTCCAGTGTACCTATGTATGAACCCTATATGTCAAAGAGACTAAAGCCTACCTTAACTATATTGACAGTCTGGGGGGACAGTCGCAAGCCTGGTTCATATGCATGGGTAGGGTATCAAATCTTGAAACCATGTCTAAGACAGAATCCCCAGATGCGCAAAAGCCTTGGTCTATGCTTTGACAAGGAATCGTAGGGTTATCTCCTTAGTCCAAGACTCCATGTGGCCTCATGCTTAACTCCTGTTTGAGAGGAGCTTCCTAGATACAATCAACATAGAAGAGGATTTACCCAATGATTGGCCAACTATGTCTGAATTTAAACACTTGTGGGGAGTTTAAAATCCCTATCCCACAAGTCTAGCCTAATCTATTTGGTGTATGACCCTATAAAATGAAACTTACTAATAATTTTTAAATTATATCGTTTATTTTAAGGGTTGTTTTTAGTTAGAGGGTAAATCACATCAAACTTATGTGGTGTTTTGACTCAAAGTTGAAACAAAATGATTAACCAAAGAGAAATGAAATGCAAAAAGCAAAAACTATTCTCTTTCTTTTTTCAAATAGAAACTTGAAAGCCACAAAAGAACAATTTATTTTTATTTTTATTTTTTTAAATAATGATATGCATTGTATTAGAAACAAAACCCTAACCTACATGCATATTAAATACTATATGTTCTTTTTATTTTTATTTTATAAATGCAAAAGAAAAACTACCTACAAACCAAATTATGCAGATACCAAGAACAAAGCAAAAGGAACTCTGCTATACAACCACCAAACAGACTCTGGAATGCCCTAAAGTCAGTATAAACCCTACTTGAAAGGAAGGCTTGCATAAAAGACGAGTCAACTATTTTGGCATGGTGAAGTTAACCAACAAAAGAAGAAGGAAACAAACACCAACAAGCTTCTAAACTCAGAAAAAGATCACTAACAGAGGCTTACCAGAAATATAAGCCAAAAATCATGCCAAGAAAAGGGGGTGGGGGGAAAGAGCAAAGAGAAAACCCAAATGCTACACAACGGCTTACCACATAGATAAAGAACAACCAAAAGAGGTGACACTAACTCTCTGGAGTCATGCACCTACAAAGGACACCAAAATACCTACCAAACAACTTTCAAATAGAAGAAAAACCACAAAAGAGGAAAACACATTGTTTAAAGGGGCATACACAAGTTTCACTACTGATAGGTCGCGTGTCATATGCAAGTTGACAATACAACAAGTCACATGTACAAGAACATGTGGTTTGTATTACTGACAAGTCGCGTATTGTACACAGGTTTACAGTATAGAAAGTCGTGTGTACCAAACCAAACACGTGACTATTCTGTCTGCAACTCGAGCATTGCTGGAAAAAATCCCAAAAAAGGTCAAAAACTGCCTTAGGAAGGCAGGGGAGGTGTTCTATCAGAATGATAAAGTGTTCCTAAGTGGCAAGAAAGACCTGAAACCTTGCAAAAGGATAGAATAAATACAGAGAAACCCCAAATAGACAAGGCTCTCCCCAGCGGAGTCACCAGTTTTGTTGGAAAGGAAAGTATCCTATGGCTAGGGTTTAAGAGGCCATCAATGTACTCGAGTTGAAAGGTGGATGCAAATTGTTCTACAAGTAAATAAAAACATGATTTAGAGATTAGAATGGTTCATACCTTATCCAAATGAAGGTTGATCCAAGCTGCCCTTCAATCCTCTTCTTGCTCCTCTTGCTCCTCTTGCTCCAACAGACCTGGAAAACGAATTATACCTTCCTCAAACCA
This sequence comes from Pseudotsuga menziesii, assembly GCA_001517045.1. Classification (NCBI taxonomy): domain Eukaryota; kingdom Viridiplantae; phylum Streptophyta; class Pinopsida; order Pinales; family Pinaceae; genus Pseudotsuga; species Pseudotsuga menziesii. The sequence continues at coordinate 102,979 of LPNX010350747.1, forward strand.
ATATGACCACATAATCAAAAGCAATGATAATCAAATAAACATGAAATAATAATCTAATTAACATCATCACATGATCATAAACAAAAATTCAATCACATATTGAACAATGATCTGGGAAGAAGAAGGACATCACATCTTTATTAATCTTGAAAACAAGTACAAGTATACCTTCTCTTCAAGTTCAGCACCTCACAAAACCTTGATCTGGTTCTGCTTCTTCTCTTCTCCAAGGAACTCAGCCTCCAAGCTTTGCAACACAAGGATATAGCTTCTAGGGAAAAGGTGTGGGCAAAGAGAGTCCCAATTCCTCTAGAATAATGATGCAAAGATTCAAGTCCCCTCTCATGGACCTCCCTACCTCTATTTATATGCTTAATGAAGAGTTAGGGTCGAAGACAAAGTAGTTACAAATGAAGGAGTCAGTTGCATAACTACCCAAACTACATGAATTTCAAAATACGTATCTTTTTGACATTTTCAAGAGGCATACGCGGGTTGCAGAAACAACAGTCATGTACACAAGGAGGTATACGTGGGTTGCAATGCAGAAAGTCATGTTTTTAAGGCGTACACAACTATTACATATAGCAACTCACGTACATACGTGGGTTTCCTTAAGGAAACTTGCATACACATCAAAATACTCACTCTTAGAGTATTTTTAGGGATTTTAAGACTTTGGTGTCTTCTAGAAATTTTTAGCTAACATAAATACCTTTCCAACGGTGCAGAGATGAGGTCAAATAGAGTTACAGAACTCAATATATGGGTCGTCCACGTTAGGTGTTTGTTTAGTTACTTTCAGTGACTTTCATGAAGTGTCGTCATGGAAGTGACGACATGTGACAGAATCATGGGAAAGTGGTCACATGCATATATGTGTCATTTTGAGCTATAAAAAACATTATAGAAAGATGGGAACTTTTGTGAGCTACAATGAGACCTCCAAGGCATTCATGCTATATGTACCTAGCAAGAGACATTTTGAGGTTAGTTAGGATGTGGCTTTCCCTGAGGAGACAACATTCAAGTAGTCAAAAGAGCTTGAATGTGCTCCAAATATAGAAGAGGTTTATGATCCTATATTAGAGGATCATGATGATGATTCTTTTGCTTCTGATGTTCAAAGGGAGAATACAACAGAGCATGTGTAGAGTTACATGTCATTGATAAATCAGTTGAACTCGTTGATGAACCTCCTCCAAAGAGGAGGTTAGCATGGTGTTGAGATGTATTGAGAGATGTTGAGAAGAATGGAGCACTAGTAGAAACTTCCAGAGAGTGAAACAATCCAAATATGTATTCAGGATATGTTTCATTGATGAGAAACATCAGTGACCTAGATCCTTCATCATATAAGGAGGTTGTAGAGCAGCAAGTGTGGGAATATTCTATTATAGAGGAATATCATTCTATTATAAAAAATGATGTTTGGGATATTGTTCCCATACTTGACAGGAAGTCAATTATAAATTTCAAATGGATTTACAAGATAAAGCATGTTGTATATGGCAGTGTGGATAAGTACAAAGCTAGGTTTGTTTCCTATGAATTTTCTCAGAAATAGGGCATTGACTATAAGGATACCTTTTATCCAATGTCTAGGTATACCACCATTACATCTATTATTTCACTTCCATTAGTCTTGGGATGGAAGCTTCACCAGATGGATGTGAATAATTAATTCCTCAATGGTGAGGTTGAAGAAGATGTTTACATTGAGAATATTGAGGGTTTTGTGATACATGGGAAGGAGTACCACATATGCAAGTTGAAGAAATACCTATATGGGTTAAAACAAGCTCCTCGAGCTTGGTATTCTATAATAGACAATTATCTTTAGAAAGTAGGTTTCTTGAAGAGTGAAGCAATTTCAAACTTGTACTTCAAAGTACTGGAGAACCAAACTATAATTTTAGTACTATACTTGGATGATCATTTACTCACTAGATAGAAAATATTGATTGTTGAGTGTCAGAGGGAGCTTTCCTCAAATTTTTAGATGAAATAATTAGGTCTTATGCACTACTGCCTAGACCTTGAGATTTGGAAGAGGAATGATGAGATATTTCTATCCCAAGGGAAGTACAATGTGGACACTTTACGCAAATTTTTCATGGTGTATTGTAAATCCATGAATACTCTAATGGATTCCAATTTGAGGAAACTCCATGATACCGAGACTAGGTCGAATCCAGTGGACCCCACATTTTACAGAGAGTTGATTGGCTTGTTTATGTAACTGATACATTTGAGGCCGGACATTTACTATGTAGTTAGAATTTTGATTCAGTTCATGACTGATCCTAGACATAGACACTAGGTTTCAGGTAAGCCTAATTTGAGATATGTTTGCAGTATAGTTTCTTATAAAATCATGTATGCCTCTACTGGAGGAGTTTTATTACTTGGATATACTAAATTTGATTGAGGTGGAAGCATTGTTGATCATAAGAGTACTTCTGGTTATTGTTTCTCGTTATTGTTCAACTTGGGTTTTTCTTTGATTTCATGGTCTAGCAGAAAGAAGGGTTTAGTTTCATAGAGCATGGTAGAGGTTGAATACATTGTTGCTAGTACTAATTGCACATAAGCATTGTGTTTAAGAAAATCTACTTGAATGATTGTTTGGTGAAAATATAGATCCTACAATTATCAAGTGTGACAACTAGAGTTGTATATATCTTTCTAAAAGTCTTGTGTTTCATGAAAAGTTGAAACACATAGAAATGAAGTATCACTTCATTCGACACATGGTCTAGAAATGTATTGTAAAAATTCAGTACATAGCTATTGATTAGAAGATTGCATATGTGATGACGAAGCCTCTATTTCTGACGAAGTTTAGACACTTCTGAGATAAGCTTGGTATGGAAGAGAATGTCTTCCTTGCTGAGAGGGAGTGTTAAATGTATAACATAGGGACTCATTCTCTAGGAGACTTGTGTTGTATCAAGTCTAGAACTTGTTTTGTATCAAGTTAAGATACTTTTGTTGTATCAAGTCAAGAGATTATGTTGTATTAAGTTAAGGAATATTGTGTTGTATCAAGTCAGGATATTATGTTATATTACGTTAATGAAAATTGTGTTCCATCAAGCTAGGACATTATGTTGTATCAAGTCATATTCATGAAAGATACATGTACTATGATATTGTGTTGTATAAAGATCAGTATTGTGTGATGTATCAAGGTAAGGTTGGGATCTCGTGTTGTATCAAGGTTAGGATATTTTTTTGTATCAAGGTTAGAATCTTGTGTTCTATCAAGATTGGAGTCTTGTGTTGTATCAATAATAGTCTTGTGCTATACCAATACCATTCATCTTGTGTTGTATCAATCTAGGAATCCTGTTGTATCAAGTCATGTGGATATTCTATGTGATGTACTGCTAGTCATGGTAACTAGGTGCTAGAAGTATCCTGTAGGGATTAGCTACCCCTAGACTCCTAGAGTGAATTACTTTAGCATATGCCTATATGACCCATGGTAATACATATGATCATTAGTATGGAACAATCCTTCTGAGAATGATATGATAAAGATGGTTAAGTAATTAAACACATATGGGTCATGCAAAAATTAATTAATGATAAGTGAGATGAGCACATATATAGAGTAAGGATTCGAATTGCCCATGCCAGACCTATAATGAAATCAAATTAAAAAGGCATCAGTTAAGTCAAAGTTGTGGAAAAAAAGTTTAAGTTAATTAAGGAATCTACTCCTTGATTTATTCAAAGTGTTTGTTTGTGGATGTCACTAATTATGAATCACTGAAGACATTCAGTTAAAATCCTAACTGAAGGTCAATCAGTTAGTTAATGATTGAGTTGAGTTCAATCAGTTTATTTTAGTTCAACTAGTTCACATTTAGTTAAAGGAAGTTAACTCTTAGTGAATTAATGGATGATGCATATATTCTACATGGGTGAGAATTTCAAGGTGGCAACTTAACACCAAGTCAAGGAAGGTGCATAATGTTAATGAATGAATAGAGAACACATTGTTCATAGTGCACAAAAGCATGCAACCATTCACTACCTCTCATTATGTGACTGAAAAAAGATTGTTATTAAAGCCTTATGCACTTGGAAAGGATGAGACAGTGTTTTGAGTGATGTATATTCTCTAGTGCTACTTTTATATCTCTTATCAGGAAATATGCAAGTGTTGTAAAATCATTCTATGCAATTATCTTTCATAGTCAAAGGACTTTCATGTTTTTCATCCTCCAAATTTTGAGGTTTTTCGAAGTGTACATCCTATGTCTTATGGATTGAATGATTTGTGTGTTTGAATGATTTATGAGATCTACATGCACTAGATTTGTTTATCAAAATTTTTAAAGTTCAAGAATCTTTCATTATTTCTCAAACATTGACATTTTTGGCACCCATTATTTATTTCTTGTAGGTATCTTCTAATCTATTATTAGTCGGATTCATGTTCAAGAATACCTGACAAAATGGTATTTTTAAAATTTTTATTTGTGTTCATTATGCATGAATTTCATTTTTGTCATCAGTTAGTTGTTCATATTGTTCAATCAAGGAAAAATTGCAAAGAGCAAGTAATATTTTTTCTTTTGTTAATTGCAAAGAGTAATTAAAATTACAAAGGGTGTCCATATCTTTTCTATGGGTATGCTGCAGAATATTCATAGAAAAAGAACAACACTATCAACTATATGAGATTTTAACTTACCCAGTTTGGATTCTACTAACAAGTATTACATTTTGTTAGAGACAATTGATGTAGAAATGAACATTCTGACACTAGTTTTCCCAGGCTAGTATAATGAGAAAATATACTATCCAAACTCAGCATGAGTCACAAATACCATTAACAACTTTCATTGTAGTTCAGATATGGGTGATGTCGTGGAGTTGATTGTGCATGTTTCCACTTGAATTGAAAATATCGGTGCCTAAGGGGAGGATGTCAAAGTAACTAATTTAATTTTCCATCCGTTTGGTATACGACCTAATTTTTTTTTGTTTACAAATTCCCAATTGATTCACAATAAATAGATGTGGTACATATTTTTGTGTGAGTAATATTTTACCCTCATAATGAAATTATGTAAATTCTTTTCAGTGAGTCTAACTTCAATTATTTTGAAAGCAAGACACATCAGAGAGTCTGAAAGTATAGTTTGGTATTGTTAAAATCTAGAAGACGGAGGTGAAAATGGCCTTCTATATGCAACAAACCATGGACTATTAGAACATGGAAAATAAATTTAATTGAGAATAGGAACTTGATTTTGAGATGAAAATTTGTGAAGAGATGGAAATTAAATACCATTTATTTCCTCAAGAATTATATGCCATGTTTGTTTTTGTTTTTTTTTAATCAGATTCCATTGCAATGCTAGCAAATGAAGTTTAAAAAAACTAATATTCTGGTTGTTTTGTGATTCTATTATTTTTCATTCATATTATCCATTAGATAATGGAATTGGATAGTATCCATTGTGAATCTAAAACAAAGAGATATGTAATGGTTAATCTCATTTAATATAACATATATTCTTTTTGGAAATGGAATTTTCATTTCACTAAGGTGCTTTCTACAACTAAGTTTGAATGTATAGTTTGAATTGTTTCATTATAAATGTTTAAATGTGAAAATATAATAGAAATACTTGTATAAGTATAATAAATAACATATCAGTAAAGCGTCTTGAGTGAAAAGAGAGAAAAACTTGCAATAGAAAATATTGAAGAGTGTTTGCACCTCCATGGATTTGGACCTCCCTCAACTCTTGAGAGATCTAGATTTAAATTTAAGATGGTTTTGCGTTGGTGTGTAACTATTGCATACTATAATTCTATTACCCAATTTTTTCCAAAATTTTAGGAAATGAAATAACACAAGTCAAGAATCTCAAGTGAGAAGAGGGAAGAGTTTGAGGGAGAAAAACTTTTCTACATATTGGATCTCCCTTGATGTTTAGTAGATTTGTATTTAAGATGCATCTATGGTGATGTTGAAGATATTTGGATTTAATGTTGTGGTTTTGTTAAAATCTAGAATACAAAGATGAAAATGACCTTCTATATGCATCAGAAAATGAACTATCAGAACATGGTTGAGAAATTGAATTGAGAATTTGAACTTGTGTTGAAGATGAAATTTTGTGAAGAGATAGAAATTAAATACCATTTATTTCCTCAAGAATTCTATGTAAATTTTGTTGGTTCCATAAAAAATTATATTCCATTGCAATATTGTAAAGTGAAGTTAAGAAAGCTAACATTTCGCTTGTTTTGTGATTCTATTCTTTTTCATTCATATTATCGACCATATAATGGAAATGGAGAGTAACCATTGTGAATTTGAAACAAAGATCTCTGTAATTGTTAATCTCATTTAGTAAAATAGAGAATTATTTTGGAAATGGATTTTTCATTTCACCGAGGTGCTTTCTACAACTTAGTATGAATGCATAGTTTGAATTGTTTCATGATAAATGTTTAAATGTAAAAATGTAATCAAATTCATTTTATATGGATAATAAATAACATATCAGTAAATATTCTTGAGTTAAGAGAGAGAAAAACTTGAGGGAAAAAATATTGAAGAATGTTTGCACCTCCATGGATTTGGATCTCTCTCAATTCTTGATAGATCTAGATTTAAATTAAAGATGGTTTTGCGCTGGTTTGTGACTATGTGCATACTATAGTTCTATTACCAAAGTTATTCCAAAGTTTTAAGAGATTAAATAACACAAGTTAAACATCTCAAGTGAGAAGAGAGAAGAGTTTGAGGGATACAAACTTTTATACATATTGGATCTCCCTCGATGTTTAATACATTTAGATTTTTAAGATGGATCTATGATGATGTTTAATAGATTTGGATTTAAGATGGATATATGCTAATTGATCTATGTTGATATTTAATAGATTTGTATTTAAAATAGATCTATGTTGATGTATGCATATTTTCATATGATAATTATGTGTTCATTATCATTTATTGATATTTGGGAAATCTAGAGTGCAAGCATTGTTATTTTAGTTCACTCATTTCAGATTTTGTACATTGTTGTATGAATGGTAGAATCTCTTTGATTATCTTGTTTTTCTAGTTGTTTTTAATACATCTGTTAGTCATGTTGAATTAATTTCTTGAAGGAAATCAAGGCATGGGACATGGAAGAGGTTCAATGTGTGAAGAGGTGCAGTGATAAGATGTGTGGTGAGTTTCTATATTGTAATTCAAATAGTTCCATTCAATGTTTTCAATTTTGGTTCAATGATACTGTCAATAAATACCACATTCTTTTACAGGAAGAGAATGCTACAATTTATTCAACCTAATTCCTCTATCAATACATGATGAGGCTTGGATACACCAAATCAAAACTTGTAAAGTGTGATTGCTACATATTTTGGCCTCAAATGGGGAACACAACATCCATAACACAAAAAAATAGAGGCTTTGTTGAAAAGTAGCCAGTGCACGAAATGGCCCAAACATGAAGATTGGAATTTAATTCCTAATTCCCTAAGTTAACAAGAAAATATGAGAGTGATGAGTAGTATTGAATACAGAATTAGTACCTTTCGAATCAATTGAATCCAAACTATGGTGGTGAGAGTGTTCTTCTTAATTCCATCCTCTACTAGGAAGGTGCAAGATCCCACAACTAGACTGTCAAGCACAAGTGGCCTTACAATCCTAGATCTGAACCCTTGACTAAAATTATTGAATGCTAGATACCAACATCTCTGAAGCTCATTTAAATATTTTCAATGCACAAAACCACAATTGGATTCATGGGGTACCATGGTATTTTGATCACCAAGACAAGGCTAAAACCAAAATTCAATGTCGAATGATAAATCCATATCTTGAAAACTTGTTAAGTGCATGATCTAAGGCATGTGCAAGTGCCTTAATGCATCAACTATTGAAAGATAATTTTGGTAATAGAGCATCGAGGGAGCCACCAAGTCCACCACACGTGCCACATATTCATTCTTATTTTCACAAGAAGAATGTAGCTATAAAAAACAGTCCAACTCTTCGTACTTTTCTTCACCAGATGCAACAACAAACAAATTCAAAACTTGTTGGTGAACAATAAACAAAATATTTTCCCAATTTCTCAAAAATAAAGTCTACCTTCCACTATTGATGATAAATCCTCCAACTATATACATTTCCCCATCCTTATTTTCAAACAACAATTGTGAAATTTTCAGCACAAGGTACGAACCAGAACCCTCTTCTCCTCCTCTAGGCTTGAGAACATCATTCTCTCTTCCTGGTATAGATGGTATTTCACTTCCCATACAATCGACAACAATGAAAATCTTATGAACTGGTTTGAAACTCTTTAAGGGATCTTATCAAGCTCGACTTACAAGTCCCAGGTCCCTCATCCAAAAGCATAAGAGTTGGACAATAGATCCCTTGTCAAAATGAAGTTGATTAAATGTTTGTACCTTCATCCATTGGAAGGAGTTATAAAAGTCCCTATGTGCATCACATGAATTGACGCAAAGGAATTGAGAGTAAGGTAAATCGTCAAAGTTTAGGGAATGTATCCATAGAAAATGAGTTTGTGAATCTAAATTCAACTTCAATTGTCCATGTAGAGAGAATTTCTATGCCTGTGTGGAGAGAAGGAAACCTCCCTGAGTCATCAAGTGGGTTGGTTAAAAAAAGAGTTTATCAATAAAAACGCTTGTACATTGTCCTCAACAATAAGAATAAATTGCCGTCTATGTACCCTCGAATTGCAACATGTACAACTAACTTAACCCCATGGAAGGTAAGTTTTATATAGATAAAATTTAAGCGACAAGTGAATGCACGTGTTTTTTTATTATTATTGGAAATATTGAAAAATAATCTAAAATAGGGTTTATGGACTAGTGTCCATAGAAATAACTCCTTTGACATAATTAATCTTGAGGTATTTTTTCAAATCCGTAGGTGTCCTTATACCAGCCTAGATCCAAATCCTAGGTTCTATCAAGCGCTGAGAGGGATCAAATATGTTCGTAGGTATCCATTGATTTGATTCAAACCAAAAGACACATCTTTTTATTTAAGTTCCACATATAATATTTTATTATTAATATTTAATATTATTTATGGCCCACATATAATACTTTTTATTATTTCTTATTTTGTAATGAACTAACATTACAACATTTCCCCATACATGGTTTTAAAACCATATGCAAGGCCCTCCTACAACCATGGGTTGTTTAGGAGGCCTTGCACATGGTCTTAAAACCATTTGCAAGGCCCTCCTAAACCATGTACAATAAAACTATGGGTTGTTTAGGAGGCCTTGCGCATGGTTTTAAAACCATGTGCAAGGCCTTCCTAAACCATGTACAATAAAATGATGGGTTGTTTAGGAGGCCTTGCACATGGTTTTAAAACCATAGACCATGTGCATGGTTTTAAAACCATGGTTTAAAACCATGTGCATAAAAACCATGTCCACATGGTTTTAAAACCATGTGCAAGGCCAAAAAAATTTATTTTTTTGTTAAGCAAAAACATTACAACATCTCCCCCATATTGTGTTTTTTTCTTCACCCATATTTTTTTATGGATAATTAAATTTTTACTTTCTTATTGTTTTGTTGGGTAGGAAGATTACAACATCTCCCCCATATTAGGTTTTCTTTCTGGCCGACATTTATTTTGGCCTATAATTAAAAAAATTATTTTTTATTAATAAAAATAACGTTACATAACGTTACATAACGTTACAAGATCTCCCCCATAATGGGCTGTAGAGCACCTCTTTGCACAATGATTACATAAGAATACGTGAGCCACAAACAAGAAATTCCACCTTCAAAATAAATAAGTAACATGGCATTGACATATAGCTATGACAACAATCTTTAAATTTAAAAAAAAGTTGACAGCTTTTTCTTACTTTAACACCTATCACTTTGACATTGTTTTAATATTTTTTAATACCCATGCAAAAAGATTGTAACCTCAATGAAATTTTATGGAACATAAAATTAAGTCTTAATTATTCCCCCCAAAATTTTTTTGCTAATCTTCGGTTAAAGGCATTAATACAAGCATTACTAAAATAATGCAAATTATATTTTTGGATATTTTTTTAATTTAATCTATTTTATTGAAAATGCATGTCAAATGAGCTTTGTTATTGGTCAAATTTTATTTAATATTTGTGATATGTAAACTTAGAATTTCAATTTATTAACAATTCAAAATTTCAGTTAATCAACAAGCAAGGACATTGCCATTTCATGGCTCTTGTTAATTCTAATCACTAAGAGATCACATGTTACCTAGAAAATCATGTTCTCCTCCACAACACACCCCATACAGTTTATTATCTTTCTAAATATCTCGATCAAATAGAAATATAAGAGTAAACCAATGAATTTACCTCACACTATTTTCACAAAATATTTCTCCTTGCTAATATTAAATAAAAGACTCAAGTTTTCATTATTAGGGGTGTGCTCCCCCAATATTAGTGGCACTTTGAAATTTGGTCCACGCCTTTGTTTCACTAGAATATGAAGGTTAACCAACACCTTAATAGAATACGGAAGACTAGCATATATCCCATCATTTGCATCCATACTTTTTCCTTCGATGACTTACGAGGTTTCTAATGAAACCATGGAATCTTCCAATTAAAGCTTAACCCGTTAATTCAACAACCTAGTTGATATTGATGTGGACAAGTTCAACATCGATAATGCATCAATTAGTCTGTTTGGAAGGAGGGTATTTTCTCAATTTCCCTTGATTGTGTTGAAATCCACCTTAATCATTGCTTGAGCCTTTTAATTCTCCTTTCCATCATCTTCAAATTCATACTACTCTTCCTCTTCCTCCATAGGCTCTACAACTTGCCTAACAATTAAACCATATACAAAATTTACTAGAAGAAAATCCTTAATACTAGAAGAAAACATGGGAGTATTTACCACCTTCAACTCTTGTAATAATGGATGGTCATGCCAAGAAAAACCCAAGAGTTGTATTTTCTAGATGGACTCCTGGATTGTTAGAATTTGTGCGTTGTAAACTACAAAAATATGATTTACGAATGTGGCATGCCAACATAGATCCTAACTGGCTAATGACACAATCCATTGGGGCGTCATCTGAAGCTACGGGACTTGACTGAGTGGACACATTTCTTGAGTTAAGAATATTATAAATAAACAAGAGATGGTTTAGGTGAGGTAAGCTTGTGGAAAATGAAGATCTGAGATAACTATTTGATAAGCTTCAAAATTTATTTGGGGTTTCAATGGATCGTTGATCGCTGAGAGTATCTTTATATAAAGGAGCTGCAATGTGCAATACAGTCAAAAATTAATAGAGAGTAAGTGCACTAGAAGAAAGGATACTTCTAGATCATATGTGCAAAGATATTTCTCACTAAATATGAAAATAGTTGAGAAGCAACTATGACTGAGCTGGAAATTCTATTTACATGCATAATGCAGATCAACTAAGAAGTGCAGATTGTAATTGTTTTCACACATCATATTTTGGGAACTTTTGTGATGTTTATACATAAATGTAGATCAAAAGGTTGAAGCAATTTTATAATTTGAAGAAAATGTATTTCAGACACATAATGTAGAATATATCAAAAGATGTAGATCATAGTTGTTTTCACACATCATATTTTGGGCAACTGTGTGATGCAAATACATAGATGTGGATCAAAAAGGTTGTAGTAGTTTTAGAATTTGAACAAAAAGGTATTTATCTATTTACAATATTTCTATATGATCAAGTTTCATGTCAAGGAGGTCAAATGGGGAAAGGAGAAGGGGGTTGTATCTTCCTTCTAGTTGGTTCTAAAAAATAAAATCAAGGTGCAATAGTATCCTTTCTAAGGGTGTAGTTAAAAATCAGGGGATTCTAACCTCCTTATAGTGGGTGTTGGAGAAAAAAAATATGTTGCAACTTCCACAAAAAGAGAGAATAGTTGTTCCACAAGTCAAATATTGAAGCCACAATTCATAGTTTGCACTAACATACTAATATATTTTTACGTCAGTTCCTAAAGATCTCCAATTTCTCCTTACACAGATTGAAGTTGTTGTAGGTAAGTGCCAATAGATTGTAGATTGTACTTGGTATCAGGTTAATACCTAAAATGAGTGGGTGCTCATGTTTGGATATTTTAATATCCCACTGATGTAATTATGTGTGTGTGTGTGTGTGTGTGTGTGTGTGTGTGTGTGTGTGTCTATAGACACACACACATTTGTTCTCAAGTATTTGTGTTGTTCTAATTATTATTTTGAATGTTGAAAAGTTTTAATTCTGTGAAAGTCTGCATAAGTTGGAATTGTACATATCTATGCAATTATTGAGTCACCCCCGCTTTTTATTAAGAAATTAATACCAACAAAAAATCCTATCACCATTTTTTTTACATAATTATTGCAATGAGTGACAATTTAAGTGACTGAATCACTCATGTTAAATTTTTCTCAAGTCATAGTTATGAGCAACAAAAATGAATGGAAAAGCTGATGAACCAAAGTTGTTAAATTTGTACAATCTAATAAAATCATCAACAATTCTAGTGATAGGGACATGCTTAGGATCTTTCAAAGCCTTGATGACAAATTGGTGAGGTGTAAATGTTCCAGTCTTACCTTCGCTAGAATTAGATATTCGATAGACTGACAAAAAAATTGCAAGAAATTATTGGAACACATAGTACATTATTAAACTGACCATCATCTACCTAAACTATTCCAGATCCTACAACACTAAGTGATCTATAGTAACCAACAACTATTTTTTTGGCGTTATATTCATGCATAGTATAAAATATGTCTTTATCTTTATCCATATGTTAATATGGTCGAGAATGAAAGAGCCACTCATTCGAACAAGAAGAAGAAGAAGTAGTAGAAGAATTAAAGGAAAAAAACAAAAGAACAAAGTGCATGTCCTTGACATGTAGATTTTTAATACAAATCAATATTGAGACATTGTGCTTCTACATTGTTTCTTCCAAGGTTTCCATATTCTTGTAAAATTTAGATTCATCATGATTATCATTAATGACGCATAATTTTATTACCTTTTTATTTGGATCCTTTTTTTCATTTTTGGAAGGATGGGCTGGCTAAGAGGGTTTGGGACACTTATTTTTGTTATTATTATATGGTTCTTACTTCTTGGGATTCTTGGTATTATTCTTTTATTTCACCACTAAGGACTCTCCATAAGTATCGACATTGTTGATTAGCCGAAGATGTAAGATTTTACCTTGCTCTAGAATCAAGGAATCCAAAAATGATTCAAGATATTGATCTACATAGTGAGGCCCCATATATGTTTTAATGGAGTAAAAAATAGATACAAAAACAAACAAAAAAGGCATGAACAATATTGAAAAGAATATGAAAAATGCATTGTTTATCTTTCCCTTTGTGACACATTATTGAAGAAACAGTCTAAGGGTCTTATAAATATAAAAAATATTCTTGTGTGCAAGAGAAATCACTTAGATTTAAGGTAAATGGTTCATTTTCAAGATGGTGGCCACAAATTTCATTGTGTTTACCAAACAAAGTTTCCAATTTATCACAAAGTTTATCTAGTCTATCAATTCTTGATAAGTGGAATTGGAAATGAATAGAAATTGACATGATAATTAATCCATGAGTTTCATCACATTTATTGGCCCATTTTTTTCATTATTATCATAGTCTGTGAGTTATTTCTCTTTCCCTAAGGTAAGTGGCAAATTCCCCTACTTTACAAGACATACTCCAAATGGGATTTCCATCAGAAATAATTGGAACTAGTAAGCAAAATATCACACGGGGAAGACATATTGTAATATGCAAAATTTTAAAAAGAAACTAATAACCCGGGTGCAATAATATTGAGAAAGTATGATGTTCAAAAAGATGACACTAAAATCCAATTCTGGATGATGAAGTTGTGTTTTTTTTAAACATGGTTTAAGGTGACTCCAAATGAACATGTGCCAAGTAGAAAATTGACCCATATTGGGAAAAAAAACCCCTTGTTATAGCTGATTTTACCACTCCAGGTGAATCACACTTGTATGGCCTTCCCTTGTCCCTCTGCAGACTCCTTAGACCCCTTGGACCATTTTTTTTCCTTGGATGTTTCCTTGACCATCCCTAAAAACATGTGAAAATTAATACACGCGACTTTTAAACCTATAATCGCGTATATACGCGGGTTTCACCCCTAAAACCATGTACATCGGGATGTGTGCATAATCCAAATCATTTTGGAGTTTTCCTTGACATGGATCCAACTCACTTGACTCCTGGCATTCCCTATGCCTTGAGATCGCTCAGATTCGACCTTTCATTACCCCTTTGAAAAGCTATATAAGGAACTCTTTGGTACATTGAAGGCATAAGAGAGAATTGAGAGCAAATAAACTATAGTCCATTGTTTCCAGAACTTGTGCTTGAGTCTGTATCCCTTTGTCCCTTGGAGCACTTTTTTGTTCTTCCTAAGATTTCATTTTGCTTATGATCTTGCTATCGAGAGATGGAGGATTGAAGTGGTGGAGGCCCAGGTGGGGGATTCAGTTTCTCCAATTCGCAAACATGCCGATAGAGGTTGTATCCATTGTAATCTCTGATTTTATATTAATAGAAATATATTTTCCTGTCCAATAATGTATGTTTGAATGAATATTTTATCCATGGATGATTTCAAATGCTTATACATTGTTGATTATATATGCTATAATAGATCTAACACCAATATATATAGTATGCTCGTCTTGTTTACTTGTTGTTGAGGAAGTGATTTATCAATTCAAGCTGAAGTTGGAAAGCTCAACAAGGATCTACTTCAACTGTCTAGAATAAGGTACGAGGTCTGATCCTTTAGTGTTAGATATTTAATTTCTATTGCATATTGGGAAGGATTGATTTCTGGAGTTAAGTTGTCTGTTGTGGCACCCCAAGCCATAGGAATTTCTCTCCATAACAGAATTCTTAAAATAATCAACCCATAGTATTTACCCACTTAGACATTAATTCATTTATTTTGTCTTATTTTCCTAGTCCATGAGTCCCACCATGTGCAAGTTGATAATTGCCTATCCATAGAGGTCAAACTTTCCATTATTGACTCATGGAGTGCTTGGGAAAGTCCTGGGAATCAAATCTACTTTATTTCTGGCCTCCTAGGTGCCCTTCTACTTTTTCTGCTTTATTGCCTGCTTTTTCAGTGTTTTAAGGCACATAGGAAAGCAAGACTAGGTGAGGTGAATCAGCTTTGTTGCCTCTTCCTCCTCCACTCTTTCCTCCATGCAAAATCATGTATGAGCTTCCATTTGACCACTCTTTAGCTTGCCCATGTGCCCTTGCTAATTCGTGGGGTCCTTGATAGATTTGGGATCAGCTTTTTACACCTATGGGGGATTTGCCTATTTTGGGTAAGCCTGCTTTATGCTAGATTTGGATGCTTCCTTATGCATTCAATTTTCTCATGTATTCTATATATTCAGCATCCTATGTTATTAAAGGGTTGGCTATTGTACACTCAGTTAATATAATTTTGTGTTACAGCTGCATATTCAGTCTCCATTGTTGATAATTTTGCATGATCAATTGTTAATTGTTGTGGGTGAAATTAATCTACTGCAGGCATGAATTTATACATGGTATCAGAGCCATTGTAGGTTGTTACTCTCCTCCAAAAATTGTTTTACAGGTTCGACATCAAGACTGGGAGCCTTCTACTGACAGCCGGGACAGATTTTCTAAAGCTATGGAGTCACAGAAAACTATCCTCACTCCCTTCAAATTTTTTGAATGGAAAGCAGAGATGTAGATCTTGTTGAGAGAAAAAGGCCTCTACAGGGTGACTATGGCTATAGAAGCAGAGCCCAATGCTGCTGCAGAGAAGATCAAATGGCACAATCGGAGAGATGAGGCCTATGGCCTCCTATGTCTCAGTATTTCCCGAGACCTCCTTTTCCATCTCGATGGATTGACTTCACCGGATCAAGTATGGGAGAAACTTTATGAACTCTTTGGAAAGATAGATGAGATGAGGGGACACCAGATCGAAATGAGCTGATCTCCTTGAGTCCCAGTAATTTTGAATCCCTGCAGCTATATTTCTCCAAGTTCAAAGCACTAGTTTTGCAGCTGAAACAGTGTGGTATTGAAAAGAAAGATGAGCAGCTCATATTGTCCATCCTCTCGAAGCTAGGGCCTGATTAATCAGTCTTTGTTTCGACCTTCTATGCCACAAAACTCACAGCTCGAACCTAGAAGATGCCTAACCTTGCAGATTTCATGGAATCTCTCACACAGGAACAAGACAAGCTGGTGATGATGGGCACCATCAAACCTTCCAAAGACCAAGCTCTGGTTGTTGGAGATTCGAAGGTGGATTCAAAAAGCAAGAAGAAAGATAAAAAGCCACCTGAGAAAGGAAGAGACAAGAAGCAGTCTCCAAAGGATCAACAAGGTCCCAAGAAAAATAGCCAGAAGAAGAAAAACAAAGGTGATATGAACAAGTGCTCATACTTCAATAAGGGCAATCATACTGAAAGCTCTTGTATGAAAAAGCAGATAGATATGTTAACTCAACTGTTGGAGAATAATGGCATATCCCTTCCAGAAGGCTCAAAGAAGAGAGAAGGAGGATCAAGTTCTGATGACAGAGAGAGAGTTCATGCTCTAGTTGCTGGCACATCAAGCTCA
>LPNX010350747.1:122662-147245 GCA_001517045.1 Pseudotsuga menziesii
AGAATCGGTGACTCCGCTAGGGATTTCCTAGTAGTTTTCCTTTGGGGGTTTTTCTATCAACATTCAATGGCTTTGAATTGCTCTTTTACTCTTGTTTCTATGTTAGGTATGGGGGCATGTTTGCCTGGTAGTGTCTGATTGGTGTGAAGTTTGTCTCAGCTTGTCTGTTTTCCTTTATTTTTATGCACCTTTATTCCTGTATGCAAGTTTTGAACTCATAGTCACATATATACGCGGGTTTCAATGCTATTTTTGCGTACACATGCGGGTTTACTGTGAGCAGTCGCCTATGCCCTTAGTTTTTCCTTTTAGAGGAAGTTGGAGGGTTGCTGGGTGAATTTTGATGATTGTTGAGTCTCCTTTGATACTGATAGAGTCTGTATACACCTCTATTTTTTACCAGAGACGGTTTTTTTAGGGTAAATTTCTTTTTTAAAGAATGTTCTTGTCATTGCATTTTCGATTTTTTGTTTTGGGATTAGTGCATTAGATTTCTTTTACCTTAGTACTTTGCTTGAGTGCTACTTGAGTGTGCTTGCAGAGTCTGGGGGTTGTAGAGCCATTCTTTTGCTTTTTATCTCATTTTTATTTCAAAAAATCCAAAAATATTTGCTTATCGTCATGCATTGCATATTGCATTTTGCATAGTACTTGCACTAGATTTGCTTTGGAGTATTAGTCAGGATTTGATATAGGAAATCTTGCATTTATCATTTGAAGAAAATTGTGTATTTCACGTAGTAGCATACCCTATTTTTCATGGACACAATGAATTTGCATTGATTGTTAGGTGTGCATTTTACTTTATGTTGTGTCATAACACCAATAGTTGCACGACCATATACCTTTTTTGAGTAATAAAGCCAATTAAAATCAATGCTTAATTAAAATGAACTACACTATTTTATTTGATAGGGTTCACCAACAAGATTAGGTTTTAGGGTCTTGGAATAGTTCATTGTGAGTTAATTCTCCAAGACCACTAAACAACAACATGTATATGTCTGTCCAGGCGAGTGTGTGAAATTCCTTGGTATAAAAAGTGTTTCTCAGGACTCTCAAAAGGGAGCTAAGCACAAGGCAATGTGAGCGGTTATTGATTGGGATGACCCCTATTCATAACTGAGTATCGCCGAAGATATTTCCAGGATTGTATTCGTATCTAGGGGCTCTTTTGAGAGTTTCGAGCTTTGCTACCCTGCCCATATGGTCAATCCTGCCTGCGACTATCCGCTTGAGAATTGATTATATTGAGGCGACCTTAGTGACCTTACCTAGGATATTCAGGGGATACTTTGCAGGGATTATTCTATGGGTGTCCCAGCCAGGTTGGGGTCAGACACCACAGTCGCTTTACGCATTGAAGCTAAGGGCCACAATAATTGGTTACGTACCTCCGCTTGTTGTGTATGGGAGTCTCGAGCCTCTCCTAGGAGAGACATACCTGTTTCATTCAGGAGCTCGCTTATCCTACCTTTGATTGCTTGTGTTTGGCTTTAGATTTTCTTGGCGATTGCTCTATGCATGTTAGCTTGCCTAGGGTTTGCGTAGATAGCGAGTCTTTGATATTTTTTGAGTCATTGTTGATTCGGGTGCGGCTCCTCGCCATTCTCGTCATTTAGCAGGACTTCTACCTTCTACATCTCCTCCTCCTTTGGGAGAGATAAATAGAAATTATAGGCGGACTACTTCACACATTGATTCACACACCATGGGAGACCATATAGAATGTATTCCTGAACCACCTTCTCCCATTCATGTGGAAGATGGAGAGTTTACTCCTAACTATGATCCTTCACCCGATTTGACTCAGTTAGGTCCTGTGATTTCTGAGATAGGAACTTTTCATGATAGACCTACTTACTCTAGGGTTGATTCCCCATTGACGCATCGCCGGTATGGAATGTTGGAGGATGACGAGACTCATTTTGAACCTACGAGCACTAGTTATGGTAGTTATGGTATGTCTGGTTTTCCCACACATGATTTGGCATTCCATGTCGAATCTAAGTTTGAGCCTAACACTATGCCTGGGGGCATTCTCATTCCTTACCATGTGGAGAGTTTTGGGAGCACGAGCCACATTGCACCTTCCATCCCGGTGGTGGAAGCTATATCACATATTCCTCCTAGGTCTAGGGTTAGTGATCCTATTAGGATACAAGATCAGAGATGAGTGACTATAGGGAATAGCACATACATAATTACATAGATCCCTTCATCCTATGTCCCTAGTTCTTGGAATGTTCACCCTCCACCTCATTCACTTTGTCCTTCGAGCCGGAATGTTGCTACAAGTCAGGTCCGTATTGTAGTTACTAGACCAATTGTGTCTCAGGTACATGCACCGCCTGTTGTTTCGAGAGGTCATGGTCATAGTTCTAGAGGTCACATTCCTACTTTTGGGACGTATATTCCTACTTCCAGAACGTATATTCCTACTTATGGAGTGTCTCATGGGACATCTCATGCAATGACTTATGGACCCTATTATGGGACGCAGTATGGATAGGGTTCTTCACCTTATGGGGGCGGGTATCAACAACCTGCTTACTCTCCAAATTATGGATTTGTACCTCCGAATAGTTAAGGTACACCACACTATGGTGCTTCCATGCCACCCTATACAGGTCAAATGTGAGGAGGTCACTATGGCCAAGGCCATGGTGGTAATCAGACCTATGTGAATCAGAACTATCAGGGAGAGGTTCATTGACCTCATCATCCTAGTCTCCCTTTCCTCGTAATGCCAAATCTTCCTGATTTGTTGATATTGATAAACGATCCTATAGCTCATGACCTGGCTTGGCTCGCTATCCCTACTAAGCTTCCCTCGGACATACCCAAATTCGAGGGAAAATCGAGAGAGGATTTGAGCGAACATGTTACTACTTTTCACCTATGGTGCTCTTTGAATTCCTTACATTAGGACTCAGTATGTTTAAGGCTGTTTCAACGCACCCTTATAGGGCCTACCGTGAAATGGTATATAGAGCTACCTAGGGGGACATTCGCTCTATTCGATGACCTAGCGATGACTTTTCTTAACCAATTCCAGCTACCAGTGCATTATGACGTTGGTACTGAAGTCTTGTTGACATTTGGTAGGATAAAGCCACACATATCTTATATCATATCCAAGAGTGGTGTAGATGGAAGAGGTTGATTAAAGCTTTTATCCCGCCAGAATTCCTCCTCCAATGGTTCCTTAAGTTGTTATTGCCATATATAGCAAAGGATGTTTCTCTATTCAGAGTGCAAAATGATGAACAAGCCATTTTTAGGGCACAGGAACTGGACTTGATTTATGATCAGTTCGGTTTGTTATATGAGATTATTCCCAATGCTCTGCATTCTAGTTTTGATCCCAAAGTTAAACCTGGACCACATGCCGATGGCATTGTTGGTTGTGCGAGTGCTAAACCTGTGGATTTGGTTACAAAACAAGTTAGTTAATTGGCAATCAACCAATCTACTTTGATACAAGCCATGGCTTCATCTCAACCTGCCTAAACGACAAGTGTGCTTTCAATGCAATCATCAGACCAGAAGGGTAACTAGCAACTCGAACGAAATAAAAAGAAGGGTAAGAATAATCGTAATTGTGGGAATAGGAATGAAAATGCTAATAATAATGACAAGAATTCCCATAATGCTGGGGGGGACAAGTAAGCTAAACATAAGGTTAAATTTCCTTGCAAGTTGTGTAAGGACAATCATCTCACTTACTTGTGCCCTCATATCGATGAAACCCCGAGATTCTTGGAATAGGGACCAGTTGTGCTAACAAACCCTTTACCTCACAATCAAAATATGAACTTGAGGACCCATGATCAGTTTGTTGGTGATCAAGATCCGCCAGAGGGTAGTGGTCATGGTTGCATTAACATGGTACATGCTATGAAAGTTGTGACCTGTGCAAAATACTATGGTTCTTCACAACCCAGCCTAGGGAAGGAGCGTGATCCACTAAGGACTCCTTTGTGTATTGAGAAACCTGTGGATAAACCTAAAGCCATACCTCACATTCCTAAGGGAGTTATTAAGCGTTCGTGGCACAATCCTAATGCCTCAGCCACCCAGAACTATTCAGTTGTCAAGGATTTGGGACACACTCCTTGTGTGATGTCTACACTAGAAGTGCTTAAGCGTTGTCCTTCACAAAGGAAGGCTTTGCTTTCTGCCCTTGGTGTGAATGATATTAATTCTTCCTCTGTGATTAAATTTCAAATCACAGGACTTCAGCCTTGCTTGCCTTACTATGTGTCTCTTTTGATTCACGTAGAATGTCTTAACATGAAAATCAAGTGCACTATGATTGACGAAGGAGTTGCTGCTTCTATGATGTCTTTATCGTGTTGGAAGGGTTTAGGTTCCCCTGAGTTGTCTAAATCAGTGACCATTTTAACTACGTTCGATGGGAGATTGTTTAGGCTGCATGGGATCCTTCCTTCCCTTAAGTTCTGTTTGGGAGGGAAGACCGTTACGATAGAGGTCGAGGTGGTTGATGCGCCCCCTGACTACAATCTCTTGCTGGGTAGGAATTGGATGTACAGTATGCAAGCCATAGCTTCTTCCCTATTTTGCATTGTATGTTTTCCATTTAATGGGAAGATAGTCATGATTGATCAAACATCATTCAAGAATTCGTCTGTTACCGCATCTTTTGGAGCTTCGATCCCAATCGTTGAACACTCTTAGCCAACAACTGGGAGTGTGGGTGTGGGCATGTATCCATCCCTCATAGTAATTTTTAGTTTTCCTGCACCAATCCTTATGATAGGGTCTACCTCCGGTGAGGCTTCGACATCTATGAGGTCGGTGTCTTTTCGCACAAGTCATATGGAAGATCCTTGGATTCTTCCTACACCGAGTACTCCGAGTGATCCCATCATGACAGACGTGCCGTTTCCTACAACTATGGTAGCTTATCAAGCTAATCTTGAGTGTGTTGCAGAGCCCAGTCCTTCCTCTTCATGGACAGAGGAGGAGGACCCTTATATGCTTCCTACATGGGAAGTACAATATTCTCACATGCACAACTGCCTTGATAGTGTTTTCCCTTCAGATGAAATGATTATTGAGGCTATGTCGAGAGTTGAGCCACCATGGGAAGAGCTCCATCATAGATCTTACTTTCTTCCCGAGCTTGACCGCTTGGAGTGTGAGGACTTTAGGGAGGTTCTTAGTGAGAGAGTTGGTAGTCCTATGGTTCCATTAAGCTCTCCTGGTCCAATGGCTGATGGAAACATGGAAAATATATCTTCAACGATACCTATCAATATCTCTCGCGATCCTGGTAGGATAGAGAATGTCTATATTGGGGCAGAATGTTCCCATGCTGAAATTCAAGAATACACTAAGCTGTTTAAAGAATTCTG
This sequence comes from Pseudotsuga menziesii, assembly GCA_001517045.1. Classification (NCBI taxonomy): domain Eukaryota; kingdom Viridiplantae; phylum Streptophyta; class Pinopsida; order Pinales; family Pinaceae; genus Pseudotsuga; species Pseudotsuga menziesii. The sequence goes on from LPNX010350747.1 coordinate 128,044, forward strand.
TGATATCTTTGCTTGGTCTTATGATAAAATTCTAGGTATCGACCCTCGTATTGTCAAACACAAGATTAAGACTTATCCCAATGCTAAGCCTGTTCGGCAACGCTTGTGTGCAGTGAATCCTAGGAAAGCACCCGCGATTAAGGGAGAGATAGAGAAACTGTTGAAAGTCGGTTCTATCTATCCTGTTCCCTTGACGAAGTGGGTTTCAAACCTTGTCTCAGTTGATAAGAAGCAAGGAGTGATCCGCATATGTACTAATTTCTTTGATTTGAATCGTGCCTGTCCTAAAAACAATTTCCCCACACCATTTATTGATCATATTTTGGATGAGTGTGTGGGTAGCGAGGTTTTTTCCTTCATTGATGGATTTTTCGGGTATAATAAGATACAAATTAAACCTGAGGACCAACATAAAACTGCATTTATTTGTCCTTGGGGAACTTTTGCATATCAAAAAATGCCTTTTGGCCTTAAGAATGCCGAAGCTACTTTTCAGCGGGCCATGACCTTGATCTTCCATGATCTCAAATTGATTATTGAAGTATTTTTGGATGACCTATCTGCTCATTCTCATATGAGAATGCGTCATTCCTATCATTTGAGATTGGTATTCGAAATATGGCGCCATTATTTGGTTAGGTTAAACCCTCACAAGTGCATCTTTTATGTGAAGTCAGGTTGCTTGTTAGGATTCATTGTTTCTAAAGAGGGTATAAGAGTCGACCCTTTGAAGGTAAAGGCAATACTTTAGCTGTCTCCCCCAAAAAATATTCGTCATCTTCAATGTTTGCAAGGCATGGAAAACTTCTTACAGAGATTCATTGTCAATTTTGCCAATTTGACTAGAGTCTTCATGTGTCTTTTGAATAAGGACACACCTTTTGTTGGGATGAGCATGCCCAGGAGTCCTTTGATGTACTCAAACGAGCCCTAGTATCGTCCCCGGTGATTAGTCCCCCAAACTATAGCCATGATTTTCTACTTTATGTGGCCGCATCCATGGAGACGATTGGTATGGTTTTGGTTCAAGAGGATGAGGAGCTCCAAGAGCATGTCATATACTATACGAGCTGAAATCTTATTGACACAGAGATTCATTATTTTCATGTTGAGAAGCTTGCTTTAGCTACCATACATGCGGTTCAATGGTTGAGACATTATATTCTCCTTCGCCAGACCTTGGTTGTAGCCCATGTCAATTCGTTTCAATTCATCCTCACTCGAAGGATGATTGGGGGAAAATATAATAAATGGATTGTCATCCTGCAAGAATTCGATCTTGAGTTTGTTTTGGCAAAGTCAAAGATATCGTTAATTTTTGTAGAGCTTATATCGAATTTTCCAAGTGAGGCCGAGGAGTTGGTTTGTGAAGATACATTTATCGATGAACACATCTTCTTAATCTCAAATTTAGACCCATGCTATGGGGATATCATTATATATTTACAAACATTGAAGGTCCCCACTCACCTCTCACGGGATGAATGACGATGATTATGTCATGTGTCTAAGAATTACCTCACAGTGGATAACACTTTGTACCACCATGGGGTAGATTCCATTTTATGATGTTGTTTAACTCATGATGATGTTGAGGTGGTGCTGAATGATTGCCACAGAGGGGCGTGTGGTGGTCATTTATCTGGGCTTTCTATAGCCCAAAATTTTTTAAGAGTAGGTTATTTCTGGTCGTCAATCTTTAAGGATTGTGTTGATGCAGTCAAGAGGTGCCACCCTTACCAGGTGTTTGCATGAAATATGCACTCGAAACTTGCCCTGTTACATCCCATCATCACCACTAGTCCCTTCACTAATTGGGGCTTGATTTTATGGATTGCAACCCAGATTCATCTGGGGGGCATCATCATATCATAGTGGCTGTTGATTACTTCATGAAATGGGCTGAGGCTATGCCTATAGTTAAATTTGACGGTAAGACAGTTGTGCACTTCGTATTCAACCAGATTATTACTTGGTTTGGGATTCCAAAAAAGATTGTCACTGACCATGGCTTGCACTTTCAGAATCGTATGATGGAAGAGTTGGCATCAAAGTTAGGGTACAAGCAAGAGCATTCCTCCTCTTACTACCCTCAAGCGAAGGTAGAAGTAGTGAATAAATCACTCAAATCCATTCTCCAACGAACCATCGCACAAAGCAAGAATAATTTGCACATCATGTTATATCCTGCTTTGTGGGCATATAGAACTATTGTTAAGACTGCCACAAGTTTTTCTCCATATCAACTTATACATGGAGTGGAGTCGGTATTACCAGTTGAGTGCGAGATTCCTTCTTTGAAGCTAGCCGTAGAGCTCTTACCAGACACTTCACCATTGGAGGAGCATTTGGTCCACCTTGAGAAACTTGATGAGCAGCATCGAGATGCCTTAGTGGCTCTAGAAGTAAATAAACGTTGCATAAAGGTCCAGTACAATAAGTCTGTCCGTCCAAGGAGGTTTAGTGAGGGAGAATTTCTCCTTTTGTGGGATCAACCAAAAGAACCCTTGGGGGCAGGAAAGTTTAACCCCATCTGGCGTGGTCCTTACTTCATCAAACATGTGTTAGAGAAGGGAACCTATGAGTTAGTGGAGGATGAGGGAACAGCCGTGGCGGAGCCTAGGAATGGGCTCTATCTCAAGAAGTACTATGCATGATTTTTATCCAAGGCTGGTTATTGTATATTATTGTACAGTTTTGCATAGGTAGGTCTTTGTCTTATAGTGATCGGGTTTGTGATTAGTTTTCGTTTCTTTTTGCAAATGTCAATGGAATCTTCCACCTACATAGGATTCATAGATGGTGCGAGCCGTCACACTCAACACTCACCCTCTGCTGCTTGGGTGATTTATACTCCTATGGGTCAAGTATTGTCTTCAGAAGGCATATGTTTATGGCCATCTTCAAACAATGTTGCTAAATATAGTGTCATTATTGAGCTTCTATGGGATGCCATTTTACATGGCATTCTCTCTCTTGAGGTACTTCTTGATTTGAAGTTAGTAGTGTCACAGCTTAATGGTTTGAACGATGTTAGAGATCCGACGTTATTAAGAATATTCTTACATGTGAGATTATTAGAACGACAATTTGACAATATAACATACATACATATTCCAAGAATTAATAATCAAGTTGCTGACTCGTATGCTAACTACATTTTAGATTGGAATTTGTGTCATACACAATAAATTCATCACAAGCACAAATTTTACACATGTAAATAAATAAACCGATCATCATAAAAAATTTTATAAACATCCAAAATGTGGTAATACATAGTGTCATGATACAAAAATGGGGCTCTCGAGCCACCAAAATATAATACACGGTAATACAAAATGTACAACTCCCAGGTATTTAAGCCTGTGGAGGAGGAGGGGGGTTGTGATCATGGAAGGTCACTACGGCTCTAGCTAGCCATTGGAATAATCGCACCCATGCTCATGGTACACCCACCACCTGGCGCTACATAGCCTCAGGAAAGTCCTCGACTTGTGCCATGGGAGCTCTATGTGTGAACCTCACAAAGTTGGTATGAATGCTCTAAAGCGTCCACTCCGCATCCACACCAGTGATATCATCTCCTCTTCCCCTCCATCTATGATGAGGGAATCCCTCAGACCACCATGGTCCCACATCTACATGCATATGGTAGATGTCACTATGTATTGTCACCCAAAAACATGTCTCTTGATTCCATATAATCAGAAAACACAAAAAATTAAATAACTCAAAAATTTAAAGAAAGGGTCGAGATTCATTACCTATGTCACCGTATGCCGATCCTGGTGGTAGCGGCATGTTTGGGTCCCCCCGGAAATCTATCCCCGCATAGGGGTAGTCATCGATGGCAACTATTTGTCGTCATCACCACATAAAGAAATCAGCTGGGTAGGGGTTGGACACCCTACCTCCACCCAATTTGCGCATCGCAACCCCGTGTAGAGGAACGTCAACTCTAGGGCTCAATCCTGGAACACACTTGAATAAAAATGTGCTCAGTATGCTCCTGAAACTGAATTTTCACACTCTACCCATATTACACTCACTGAGATGGTGTTTCATGTTTCTCAGTAGTGTAGTGCTCCAGTCATATACCATGGGTCTCATGCACTCCACTGCATAGAACATTAGAGGCCGCGAGTCCTGGAGGAGTGAATCCAAGCCTGCTATCTTACCCAGTGTCAGTAGGATGGAATTTAGGCCCAGCACCTATATAGAGTTGGTTGGGATTTGACTCCCCACCTTCTCCATGTTCGGATAGCAATACACTGCAATGTACTCATCTATAGTCAGGCCACCTCTGGGCCCACAAGAACGTAGGTTCACTACTTCCCCCCTTTGGGAAAGTCCAGTAATAAAGTATATGTCCTCCACCTCTATGGTGAGGGACATCCCATCTATCTGGAATGACTCAGAGTTTGGATCCCAGCAAGCCACCAGCATCTGCAATAGTCCTAGTTTGGCCCTTAAGCCACCAAGACACCAAAATTTGTAGAGCCCACATGCATGTAGTGCTTGTTGAGCCATTAGATTGGACCTTACTGCCTCCTCTACATCACCATGTTCACGTTCTCTCCATTCTAGGACCATCCTTCCCAAAAAATTGCAAGTTTGCCCATTAGAATACTTAAAAAACCTCATGCGTAGCCGCATACGCAACTATTTTCCAAACAACCGTGTATGTATGCGACTGTGAGGACATTTTCCACGTATATCCAACCCTATACGTGGAAAAACCCTCGATTTCCACGTGGGCCACAACACCTATTTTGGATTGGCATAGAAAGCCCAAATAACCATGGAATTTGATAAAAATTGCATCAAAATGGAAGAGAAGAGCATGGGTAAGTACCTGGAAGAAACGGTAGTGGATTCCACCAGCTGGATCTCCTTGAATTTGCTGTTGAAAATATGAGCTCAATTGGGTAAAAATTTCAAATGTTTTATAATGTTTTGAATTTGTTACTATTTATTGAAATTTTTCAAAATTTTGAAAATTTTTACCCCCTTTCCTATCGTTTGGACCATTTCTAATCATTTTGGACCGTTTTTGACCTAATTTATGATGTAGGAGACCCTTCTGAGTGTCATTTCAGCTGTTGGATTAACCCTTTCGTATCAATCTTAGGTATCATGTCTAAACTGGCATATGGGTTAGGTTTCACCACCGTTTGCATTTTGCATGACCTTATGCCCATTTCATTATAGCCTTAGGTACAAACCCACTCTATTATGTCATGGAACCTTCTTGCCATTTTAGAAGTGGCATGATATGAGTGGTAGAGCTTAACCTTACATGGGTACCCTAGTTAGCACCTTATTTGCATTTGGTGCCCATGCTCACATTTTGTCCCTTAAGGTGTGGGAGTCCATTGTATAGTATTGCCATGACATTTCGCAAGAGCCTCATACTCCTCTTGATCTTTTTCTGGCCTATTTCCCTTAGGAATCCCTAATGTCAAGTTGCAATTGCATTATCATGAGCTTTTCCTGCCTTATTGAGCTTTATGCCAGCTTCCCTGACATTGCATTTTAGCCATATAGCCTGAGCTTGTCTCATGTCTAGCCATGCAAAGCCATTTTATATATCCTTTACAGCTTGATTCCCTTTTTACCAGGAGGGGATTTTCCCCCGAGTGTCGCTATCCTACATATGTATCCTTGCATTGAGAATAGGTATGTTCCACTACTTGGAACTAGTTTTTTTTCCCCTATGACACTCATCTCCTCCTAGTCTGTAACTATAAAGCAGTTTTATTCTTTTTCAATATTTTTAAATATTTTAAAAAGTCCAAAAAAATAAAAAAACCAAAAAGCTGGACAAAGAAAGATGTTATCTTTGGCAGTTGTCGAGTCATGTCACCTTCGAACAGAGCACTTATATCATATCCATTGGTTGGGTTTATAGTTTGACTTTAGGAGCTGTACTCATTTATCTGAGTTCATCTCCACCGACTGGTTAAGCTTCCAGTCCCCATGGAGCCTCTGTCGATTCCTCCTGTGTTGCAGAGACATCCCAGTTTTGTATATCAATTCTATGCTGCCTTTATGTAAGTCACCATACGCCGTTATGCTCTTGTTTGAAGGAATTTGAAACCTGAGTCGGCCATTCTTCAGTTATTTTGACTTCGCATGTCGACCATTCCCGGTACAGTTACTGGTTTGTGCACCTTATGATCGAGTCTTTCCACATCATACAGCTTTGTTGAGTACCTCGTGTTAGATGATGGGGGATGCCTTAATGCCCTCCTTCCAGCAGATTTCATCCCATCGACTTCATATCATTTATTTTGGGATTGGAATATAGAGTCATTTTTGAGTACCTTGAGACTTGCAGTCATCAATGGCAGGTTCTCTTGCCATCGACAGTCTTTGGGAATACATCAATGTTCCCTAATCGATGGATCCTCTCAAATGTTCGAACTTAACACATTTATTCACACTTGTTAGTTTGCACTCTAGTACCTTGATTCCCATTTTCATTATCAGTGGGTGATCTCATTTCTATTAACGGTATATATCAATGACCAGTAATCATACGATGGACTACTATGTTCAACCTCAACACCTCTATTTGCATAGTAGGACATGTACTCATAGCGGTTTTTGTAGAAGACCTTCCAGATTGGTGGCATCTCTTATATGCTTCCTCCTTGATCATGCCAGTGTTCATGAGATTTCATCTCTCGTGACTTGATTCCAGTATATGTCAGACATTTCCAGCCATTATGGAGATCTTGATCCATTATATATCTTCAGTCATTATGGAGATCATGGTCCTTTGTATATCTTCATCATGGAGATCCTGATCTATGTATATTGTATGTGGCAATGACCACTTATGTGATATCTTGTATCATACCTATTCATGGCCATTGTAGTCTTATGTATACGGGACTGCTATATGTATTTGCTGTATGTGCAGAGTTGTATCATTGTACTATGTTGATTGGGTGGCTGGTATTCCATTTGGGATCCTTCATCACTCCACTTCTGGGATGGACTTATAATGTATTTCGACCATCGTATGACCCCTCTGACCTCACACATTAGGGGGCATCTGTTATAGCTGATTTTACCACTCCAGGTAAATCACACTTGTATGGCCTTCCCCTATCCCTCTGTAGACTCCTTAGACCCCTTGAACCATTTTTGTCCTTTGATGTTTCCTTGACCATCCTTAAAAACATGTGAAAATTAATACACGCGAATTTTAAACCTATAATCGCGTATACATGGGTTTGACCCCTAAAACCTTGTATATCAAGATGTGTGCATAATCCAAATCCTTTTGGAGTTTTCCTTGACATGGATCCGACTCACTTGACTCCTGGCCTTCCCTATGCATTGAGATCGCTCGGATTCGACCTTTCATTACCCCTTTGAAAAGATATATAAGGAACTCTTTAGTACATTGAAGGCATGAGAGAGAATTGAGAGCAAAGAAAATATGGTCCATTGTTTCCAGAACTTGTTCTTGAGTCTGCATCCCTTTGTCCCTTGGAGCAATTTTGTGTTCTTCCCAAGCTTTCCTTTTGCTTGTGAGCATGCTATCGAGAGATGGAGGGTTGAGGTGGTGGAGGCCCAAGTGGGGGATTCACTTTCTCTGATTCACAGACGTGCCAACAGAGGTTGTATCCATTGTAATCTCTGATTTTATATTAATAGAAATATCTTTTCTTGTCCAATAATGTATGTTTGAATGAATATTTTATCCATGGATGATTTCAAATGCTTATACATTGTTGATTATATATGCTGAATAGATCTAACACCAATATATATAGTATGCTTATCTTGTTTACTTGTTGTTGAGGAAGTGATTTATCAATTCAAGCTAAAGTTGGAAAGCTCAATGGGGATCTACTTCAATCGTCTGGAATAAGGTACGAGGTATGATCCTTTAGTGTTAGATATTTAATTTCTATTGCATATTGGGAAGGATTGATTTCTAGAGTCAAGCTGTCTGTTGTGGTACCCCAAGCCATAGGAATTTCTCTCCGTAACACCCCTCTCTTTCCAAACTTAAATATTTAAACTCACTTTACAATGATGTTTCTTAATGTGATCCACTTTTATAAACTAAGTGAAGTTCAATTTTACAATAATGTTACTTTAAATATTGCATGCAAAATTTAAAAAACTTTACACTTTTAAGTGGCTCACTTTTATAAAAACAAGTGAGATGCATTTTTACAATAAAGTAACTTAAAAATAGAAGTTACACACATTTTTTAAAAATGTAACTAACAAAGTGAATACTTGAACCCGATACATCTTATTTAATAAAGCAGCTTTTAACCAAGTCAACTAGAATTAAAAGATATGTAAAAGTTGGAAATAAGAAAGTTTTTTTTTACTCTTCTGCTTTGAATTGCATGCTTACAGCAAAAATATTTTTTTGTCCTACAAAACAGTTCACAAAAAGACATTTAAAACTAAAAATTCTCATATTTGGGGTTATTCCTTCATTAGCTTCACAAGAAACTATATGTTTTCTCATTGTTTCTAGTTTGACGAGTCTACATAGAGCACACATAAGAGACCATACACAGTAAACAAAACCATTTCCACTTTCTTTATGATTTGTCAATTTCGCACAAAGTTTATGGAAAATAGCATATGCAAAATAAAAAGGTAACAAACTAGAACTAAAATAAAAACTAATCTAAAATTAAATCAATATGATAATTCCTTTTTTATTTGTAAAATTATCATTATACCTATTGATATGGTAAAATGGTTTTATTTTGGGAAAATGGAAACCTCTTTTAGTGAAATGAAAATAATTCCCAAATATAATTAGTTTTTTGAAATAAATGGAACACTTTTCACATCCTAGGTATGCACATAAATATAAGAACTAGAAATCCTGTAATGCCCTCAGTAGTACTGGTTCAATATATTGACCACCAATGGAATCATAACTTCATAAGGGCTTTGATACCATGTTCGAATACATGTGATATTTCCAGGAGATTAAATAACTTGAGAATTCGCTCACACAAACATAACACATATCAATACATTGATTTTTTTACATGTTTAAACACTCAAAGAGGGAAACAATCCCCAACCCCATCCAAATAAATACTTGAGGAAATATAAAATGAGCTTCCCATAAGATATAAAAATTAAAATGACCCTCCATGCTATTTAAATAGAGATAATGGACTAATCGGTGCTAAGCCATGGATCAAGGGTTGTTAAGATTGAGAAGAAGATGAATCATCCAATCACCCTATGTCAGGAGCATATCATGACCACCGTCTTGTATATGTAAAAATGAATACTAATGGATACCCAAAAAACACACTTTATATAAGGTATATATTATAACAAGTTGATATAATTAACTCCTAAGTGTCTAATATCCTAACAATCACCATCATCATTAATACATATTAGAGACTATTACAATCATCATTGCTTCATCGACATAATTGATTGTGGTTGTTCTAGTTGAGAATTATCGACTTACATTGGATAGCCCCTTGAACATGTCAATACCCCTAGCTAGTCCCTAATTCCTTGAACCCATAGACCTTAATGACTAGTTCAAATCTCATGACCACATAAAATGCTAGCACCTAAACCCTAAACATTTTTACAACTTAACAATTTTTAAAAAGTTGGATTGTACAAAAAAAATAAAAGTTAGTTTATTAGTTAAAATTTAAAACTATGATAAAATATCTATTATTTTTGTAAGACTTATATTTATATTAATCTAGGAAAAATAATTATACATGTAAAATCTAGAGCAACCTACTTCATAGAATCTCCACATGTCAAGGTTAGGACAACTATCCCAAAACTAAGACTTGTCATAAAGACATTTTCTATAGCTAATTATAAGTTGTCTAGATAAGTTTATCAAAGGATTCCCCCATAGGTTATGGGTTACGACTAGAAGAAAGAAGAAAAAGGGCATGGAAACAAACCAAAATAACCTTCAAACTTAAAATGAAAAAACTATGTTGATTCATCATTAGAGACAATTATGAGAGGAGGAGTAGAACTTGGGGATTCCATTTTTGTGGCATTACTCGCCTCTCAGAGACATGTATCCAAATAGTGTCAATAAGCCATTTTCGTGGTTGTGGGGCAAGAAAGAGGAAATTTGCAAAATATTTTTTGATTGAGAAATATGGCCAAAGCATCCAACTTTCTGTTGATATGTTCATCTACAATAAGGAGAGCAAGTGTCCAAGGGCTTCATCAAGCCTGTTCATGTACTTAGCTCTGTCTTTATCTGAATCTGGCTCTTCCTCTGCTTCTTCTATGAGTTTGAAGAGCCCTTTGGTGCGAAGCATTACCACCATTTCTGCCTTCCACTGGTGATAGTTGACGGGAGTGAGAGGCTCTATTTGATGAGCCATTTTGAATGTAGTAGGAAGAACTGAGCTGCTGTAGTGAATGCAGTGAGAAGAAAGGGTTGCTTGTAGCGAATGCTGTAAGAGAAGCTGATAACCTGTCACACAATCAAACATACAAAGTAAGGTCGTCAGTCTGCACTTTTGGAATTTCCTTCACACCCAGCATAGTTGATCAAGCAATCTTTATCAAAAATTTCCTAACTTGGGATACTAAGTGGTAAATTCTCCACTTCTGGTGCAGTACTGGAAAGAGCAATTTGCCAAAAAAAATGATCCGTCTAGAGATCTGAGAAGGAGATGAGTCTTGTCCACTGAGGCTCTGATACCATGTAAATTTGAGCACATAGATCTGTAGACAAATACACAACTCACAAAGTGGATCTCACAATTTAGTCAGCAATTGAAGAATGAAACAGTGCAAAAAAAGGCTTGCAGCTGTGAATGCTTTCATTAATCAAAAAGTAATCTGATGATAATTACAATGAAGTAAAATGGCTTTAATAGCCACAAGCAATTCGAATCCACATGAGGAAGTTTGAATTGATTAGACTCTACTTGACTGTAGGTAACCAAGACCTTGTCTAAATCACTATCGGAGGACTCAGTAGTTAACTAACCTTGTCTAAACCATAACCTGAGTTCATCAGAGCTCTAAAACACAACTCAAGTGTTACATTCAGTGTTGACTAAGGTTAACTGACTGTGGTAGGTGAGAAATGCGCTTCACATGTCTTCAGTCAAGTAAACCTAGCATTAACTGAATGTAGAGGACTAGAACTGAATGCAACTGACTCCTAACTTAGCTTGACTAGTCATTCACTGAAGTGAACTTACCTTGGTTGGTTTCGGCACTCCCAGTGGCTTCCTAGATTGTAGGGATTGGTCTAGGAGGCTCCTAAACTAATGCAATCAAGTGCAATCAGTGGTAGTGAGCCTCAATTAGTGTTCCCCACACTTTAGTAACTGAAACATGTGCCCCAATTAGGTCAAGTGGACTCAATGGTGTTAATGACTATAAATAGACTGGATGGACTCCCGATTTAGACATGACTCCCAATTTAGACATATGATCAAATTTGGACAAGGGAGGATTAATAATCCTAACAAATGTATGCATACTAATACATGAGTTTTATTACATGGAGATTATGTACAACGATATATTTTATTTTCACTATAATTTTTTTATGAAATGATTATGATGTCAATAGTTCTTTGCAAGTTCTAGTGTGTGCAGCTAAAGGATGTATGTATGAGTGATCATATGTACATGTTTACATGGAACATTTTCAAGGGGAAGCAAAGTTAAAATAATGAAGCCTTAAACATGGGTGTGAAAGTTGATGCTAAAAGAGAGAGAAGAAGTCATTGCTTTGACCAAGTAGTATCTGATATGTCAATAATGCAATGTTTTGTTTTGAAATAGAACTAAATATTTATTAAACCTTGATTATGAGTTAACTAAAATATGTCTAGTGAATACCTTATACTTAGTAATCAAAAGGGAATATTTGTGATGGATATATATACTATAAAATAATGATGAAAATGGAACTTTAAATTTAATTTCACATGAAAGTAACTACATATCAATTTATGGACTTTTAAGAATGCTAGTGTGTTGAGAATGTACATACATAGAATTTGATATTTTAAGACTACCCTGTAAAAAAAGTGGTGACTAGAAATCATTGTGTGTAAAGTACTTTGAATTATCACCAAATTATGTAGATTGATGAGATAATATTGTGATTGTCTATTTGTAAACAAGTTGTAGTTAAATGGACTTGTGTATGGTTGTATGGTCATGGTGAGAACTAAGGTCCTATGGTTGTGAGTAGCCAAAGGTTACAATAAGGACCTCATACTTACAAAACCTAGGTTCTCTAAGAAACATAAGTACAAAGAAATGATTCAAATGAGTTATTTATTAAATAAAATAAAACTTTCACCATATAAACATTACATTGACCGTTACATTGAAACATTTCACTAAAACATTACACTAAATTGTTACACTCAAACTTTACATTAGTACAAGACTTGAGACTTGTGAAAAAAAGAAAATTATGATAGTTTAGTTTTTGTGAGTCAAAAGTGACCTATATGTTCAAGTGCAAACCTAATTGTTTTATTACTTGATTATCTTAACATAGGAAGTTGTACTTAGAACTAAATGTGCTATGGACAAGATTTTATTGTATAAAGTAGTAGGACTACTAGTATTGGATCCATTTAAAATGTTGATTGAAAAGAGGATAGAAAGGACATTGAATCCATGAATCTATGATTGAGATAACAAGATGTGCAAGATATATATTTTGTTTAGATTGTGTATATTATCTTAAGATTTAAAAAAAGTAACATGTAATAATAAGAATAATAAATTAATAAGAGATTTTATTTTCAACAAATATGAACATGCCTTGGTTTTATGCACATCCTGAAGACAATCGGTAAGAGATATTCGTAAGGGAATGTATAGTAGCAAAGGGGTATCATCCTTATGTTGGATGGGGCATGATGTAATGCAGTAGAAATTCCAATTGAGAACAAGGAACCCAAAATATCTGGCAAAAAGGTCTTAGACTACACTATAATAGAGGCCATAATTTCTCCTATGGTGTTCACTACTTGAGGATTGAGAATAAGCAATAGGTGAATGACCATGGCCATGTCTTTTGTTTACAAAGATTGGAAATAATGACCAAGAAATTTTCTATGTACACATGTACACCATGAGGAGGACTACATGATAATTGCTAATTCTTTCAAGATATGACCCTCATGTGTGTGTTAAAATGAATTTATTTAACTTACAAGAGAAGGTGAGGAAGCATACAAAAAAACCTTAGATGGTACATCCAGATGTCAATTATGTGTTTGAATAATGCTTAATGGTATTGTATGTAGAAAGTTTGACATTATTTCTTAGTGTTAAGAAGATTGATTGGAAGTGTCAATCTCAATATGCCATGATAGGAATACTTGGATATTTAAGTGTCAATGTATAGATTTTTCATTATGATATTGTTAATTTTGGTTTACCAGGGATCTCCAGGCCCGAATGAAAGAAATATTAAAGGAAGGTTGAAAAATAATTAACAATTCAATGAAAACTGATCAATAGATTCATGGCAGATAAAACACTCATGAGACCAATAATTGGAATAATTAATCATAATCCATTAATCAATATGTAATTAATTAATGCAATGGTAATACATATAGGATAATTTGAATACCTAAGATAGGATTTGAATCTATCAACTTGGACTGACTCTAGAGCTAACTCGGTGTGGGAAAATCACCACTAGAGCTCACTGATGCAAATATGGATAATTAAAACATTCCACAACTACTTAACTAATGAGGTAAAGTGAGAAAATGTGCCCTACTTCCCCTAAATCATGGAAAACAGTGCTAGGATTATTGAGAGTGATCTAACTGATGGGAATCAGAGCATAATTGGACTTAACTAAATATTTACTATAGTAAATTGTTGGAGACTGATGGCTGCTCTCAGAGTGGGTTCCTAAATTATAGGGATTGATCCCTAGGAAACCTAAACTCATGAAAATAGGTGCACTAAGTGGTAGATGTTCCCTAGGTGTGCCCCACATGCATTAGTGGAGTGATGAAACTCCTAAGCTAGGAAAATGGAAAGATAGACTATGTTTTCAAAAGGGAGGATTAATAATAATCCCAAAAAATCCCCTAAATCCTCACTTTGGACAACATGGGCCATATAAACTAAGACCAAAGGTCACTCATACAATCTAAATGCAAAAAAATAATAATTGCTTAACAAAACCGAGGAAATGGGGAAAAACTCATGGGAACCCCACCTCAAAATAAGCATGAAAATCAGGAACAAGGTTTCATACTAAGAGAAAAAAAAATATTCTTAAGTAAAAACTTATGAAAATATTTCTACAATCTCCATATTTTTGAAGCAGTAATACAGTGTGATGCTTCTTGTTTGCACTAGGTTCTTAGGACTGTGCATGTGAAATTTTCTATCTTCTTCCAATTCGATGATCGATAGGAGAAGGAATGTTGCCTTTGTCTCTTCTTTTTGGAGGAAGAGTGACATGGTCCAATTTTTTCTTTAGTTAGAAGAATTGTTGATCAGACCTTACCATCATGTAGCATATCTTTAGGATCTTGTTGCATATCTCTGAAAGAAATGAATTTTCTTGACATAGCGCAAGGACATTTTTTTGAAACTCAGATCTTGTTCTCCTCATGTTAGACAACTCTCCATTCATGTTCTCAGCTACCTCAATAACCTTCTAATTCCACTTAGGCATAGGATTGGGAGTAGGGATTGGATATGGATTTGGATCAGTGTGAACCTCATCTTAAATTTCATAAACTAATTCAACTTGGTCCTCTACTTCAAATTCTTAATATGAAACTGTTAGTATTCTTATTAATCCTCTCTTTGTCCACATAAATTCTATTTTTTTATTTCCCTAGATTAGTAGGTCTTCATCACTTCACTAGTGCATGGGGGACACATCTACTAGACATTTACCTTTTACTGCACCTATCTGCATGCATTTGGTGCTCCATGGATCAATCCCTATAATTTAGGAACCCACTTAGAGTGTCACCACCAGTGTCCAGTGGTTGAATCCAGTAGGTATTCAATCATGTCCAATTGTGCTTTGAACCCCGTCAGTTAGATCACTTCTAGTGTCTCTAGTACCAGTTTACATGATTCAAGGGAATGTCAGAGCCTTTGTTCACTTACCCTCTTTATTTAATTGGTTGTGAGACTTTGTTCACCTAGACTATTTAGTTAACTAGTTATTCACTATTTTAGTGATTTGGAGTTGCACTAGTTACCTCTAGTGGTGATTTTCCCACACTGAGCTAGCTCATAAGTCAGTCTAGGTTGGTAGATTCAACTCCCTCTTCAAGTATTTGAATTATTCCTTTATTATTGTTTATATATTCACCCATCATGTGAATATTATTATAATTCAATATTTCTCATATTGTTCTTCAACTCATTGTCTAATAGAAATATTCTGCTCTATATATTTTTTTGCAACCTATGTGAAGACTATTTATATCCCAAGATCTGTATGTCAAAATCTAATATGGTATCAGATCCTGGCCAGGAAATTTGAGTCTCCCTCAGATACTTCCATTAATGCACCAAAGATTGTTCTCATTATCAAAGAATAGGTTGATTTATCTGTTAGAATAATCAACCCACAATTACCTACATTAGAAATTAATTTAATTATTTTTGTCTTATTACCTAGTTTCCTAGATTCCATTCTATGCTAGTTTCCTTCTACAAGTCCTAGAAGTCAGTACATGCTAAAAAAGAGTCCTGTAGCACTTGGGAAACATCCTAGAAACCCAATTTAGCATGCCTTCTTTATTGCAGATTCTCTAAAGCACATATCTGCTTTTTCTAAAAAGGTGCCTTGTTTTATTTCTGATTTAAGGCAAAAGGAAAAGCTAGACTAGGTGTAGTTGACTTGTTTTTTTTTCCGACATCATCCTCCTTCCTTTTCTATAAATAAAATAATGTATGAGTTTTCTTTCCATCCCTCTTTACCTTTCCCTTTTGACTTATCAAATTTGTTAGCATCTACTTAGAATTGGAAACTACTTTATGCACCTATGGGGGATTTGACTAGATTTAGTGAGCCTGCTTTTTGAGTATTTCGAATAGAATCATTATGAATTTGATTATCTCATGTAATTATATATTATAGCAGCCTATTACTTCACAAGGTTGTCCAATGTACACTTACTCAATACAGATTAGTGTTATGCTCCAATTTCAGTCTCCTTTGGTGTTAATTTTGCATGTTTGATTAGCAATTCTGTGAGTGTAATTGTTCTATCTCTTGGGTTCAATTTACACATGGTATTAGAGCCTTTGTATATCGATTTATCTCCTTCCAAATTTTTATTGCAGGTTTGACATCATTGACTGGGAGTGCATTCTGCTGACTGGAGAGCACAGTTTTTGAGCTATGGACCAATCTTAGAAGATGATCTTGACTCCATTCAATTTATTTGAGTTGAAAGATGAGATTGAGATATTATTGAGAGTGAAAATTATCTACAAGGTGACTATGGCAACTGAGGCAGAGCCCAATGCAGCTTCAAAGAAAATTAAATGGCACAACAAGAGGGATGAGGCCTATGGTCTTTTGTGTCTGATCATTTCAAGAGACCTCCTCTTCCATATTGATGGATTGAAATCACCTAATGAAGTGTGGGAGAATATAGAAGAGATTTTTTTAAATACATATGAGATGAGAGGGCATCAAATCGAGAATGAGCTGATCTCCTTGAGTCCCAGTAGCTTCGAATCATTGCATCTCTACTTTTCCAAGTTTAAGGCCCTTGTTTTGTAGTTGAAATAGTGTGGGATCAAATAGAAGGAAGAGAAACTAGTCTTGGCCCTACTCTCTAAGCTTGGTCATGACTATTCAATGTTTGTTTTGACCTTCCATGCAACTAAGTTCATAGCTCGAACCTGGAAGATGCCTAAGCTTGCAGAGTTCATGGAATCCCTCACATAGGAGCAAGATAAGTTGGTGCTGATGAGCACCATCAAACCTTCCAAAGACCAAGCTTCGGTTGCTGGAGATTCAAGGGTGGATTCAAAAAGCAAGAAAAAAGCTAAAAATACACCTAAGGAAAAGAGAGACAAGTCTAAGTCTCAAGAGGAGCCCCAAGGTACCAAGAAGAATTCTCAGAAGAAGAAGAACAAAGGAGAAATGAGCAAGTGTGCATACTGCAATAAGGGCTATCATCCTAAGTGCTCTTGTATGAAGAATCAAATTGACATGTTGACCCAACTCCTAGAGAACAATAACATCTCCCTTCCTGATTGCTCAAAGAAGAAGGAAGGAGGATCAAATTCAGAAGACAGAGAGAGAGTACATGCCTTGGTCGCTGGCACATCAAGCTCACCTAGCTTCATCATAGATTCTGGAGCTTCTAGGAACATGGTTTTGACAAAAGAGAGATTCTCCTCTCTTGACATGTCAAAAGGACCACCAATAGTTTTGGGAGATGAATCTCTCATTGATATTTTGGGAAATGGTAGGATTTATCTTGACCATGGTAGCTTCAATAATGTGTTGTATGTTCTAGGTCTTGCCTCTAATCTCTTGTTAGTGTATCACATGACTCATATTGGGTCTCCAAAGAAGGTCATATTCTCCCCTGATGATGTTGAAATCACTAATATTTTGAATGGTAACGTCATAGAAAAAGGTATTGTTGATCAAAATTTAAAGGTATAGAAGTTTTCCCATTTTCTATCCTACTCAAACCCCTCTGCTCTTCTGATTCATGCTAATTAAGCAAGAAATATTTTTCATGAAATATTTGGCCATCTTAACTACAAGTATATTTTTGATTTGAGTGAAAAAGATATGGTCATAGGGTTACCAAAGATCAGGTTTTCTAAGGGGGTATGTCAAGGTTCTATCCTAGGAAAACAACCAAATAACAAGTATGAGAAATCTAGTCATGAGAGAACCTCTGCACCTCTTGAGCTGATCCACAGTGACATTGCTGGTCCATTCCCTCATATGTCCATGAGTAAAGCCAAATATGCACTAACCTACATAGATGACTTTTGGGTGAATCCACGGACCTGGGTAACACTTTTTGGCAAGCGCATCTTGCCAAAAACAAAAAAATGTACCTCGGTCGAGGGCTTGTTAAACCCTCGACCGAGGTATTAACACCTCAACTGAGGTTTTATGAAGCCCTCGACCGAGGTTTTTTTCAGCCCTCGGTCGAGGTATTTATTAACCCATGGTCGAGGTATTGAAACCTCGACCGAGGGTTAATAAATACCTCGACCGAGGTATTAACTCGGTCGAGGTATGGACCTCGGTCGAGGTACATACCTTGACCGAGGTGCTTCTTTCAAACAAAATTATAAAAAGGGGCCACGGGGCCCCCAGCTGTCATTTTCAATCGCTCGACCAAGGAACAGTGAGCTCGACCGAGGAACAATGACCGTCTCCCCAAAGCAACCCAAGCACCTCCAAGTAACCCAACCTTGTCACAATGTCGGAGCCAAGAGGTAACCGTTTAAATTGTTTTTCAATTTAAATGGAATTTAAAATTTTTTTTTTTAAATTTATAAAATTTGTTTTAAAATTTGGTGAATGTATGTTTTTATAATTTTCATGTTTAAAATGTGTACCGGCAAGCAGAAATGCTGCCGTATTTTTGAAAATTTGTAGTTAAATTGATTTTTTTTGTTAATTTTATATATATATATATATAAATTATGTCAACCCGTAGGGTTTATGCTACCAGTTTATTTTTGAAATGTGTCTCGGGCAAACCGAAATGCTGCCTGATTTTTTTCAATCCTCCGTGAATTCATGGAGGATTGAAAAAAATCGATAAAACACCAACTAAACAAACCTGTATGAACCATAGAGACAATTAATCAACTGTAGGCCCGAGACAAATAATAAATTTTTTATAAAAAGTTATTTGAAATTGGTTTTTAAGAGCATGTGCATGATACATGATTCATAGAGGAACAGGTCTTAGGGCCTTTGTCTCTAGTATTTGGTCATAAAGCATGGCCTAGACCACAAGGCCTACCCTTTGTATAGACGATGTAAAACTCGGATTTATATCCTTATTGGATGTATTGAGCAATAGGTGTGGTTCTCTATGTTATAGACATGATCACTAGAGGAAATAATTTCCTTTGGCCCTACATGAAGGTTGTAAGCATCAAATGATCATCAATTTTTTTTAAACAACTACACACATGACCTCTTAATGGTAAGGCTAGTT